>WAAE01007848.1:0-10136 GCA_013400495.1 Nicator chloris
AGTGCCCAGTGACAGAACAAGAGACAAAGAGAAATATGGGAAACTTACTTAAATAGAAGAAATTTTTTTTTGTGTGTTTGGACAATTAAACAGTGCATTAAGTGTCTTAGGCAGGTGGTGGAGTCTCCATTCTTAGAGAGATTAGAAACCCAGTTGAACAAGATTCCTGGTAAACTTGCTGTAGCTGATACTGCTTGAGCAGGGGTTTGGACTAAGTAACTTTCAGGATACCTGCCAACCTCTGTGATAAAAATATATTTTTATTGAGATTCTGTGACATGGATCTGTGATAAAAATATATTCCAAAGCACATTTCACGGTAAATTTTAGAAAACCTTATTCATAAAGAAATTACTGGGAGGAATCCCAGCTGACAAACCAATTTGAAAGCGTTCTTTTTTAAAAAATACAGAATCATCAGATTTCTTTAGCCTGTTATGCTCAATGCCATACAAATAGCAGCAGAACATGCTCCTATTTATTCTCCCATATACTTCTGTGGCCCTTTCCGCCCATGGCTTCACTGTTGTGCAGAAGGTGAGCTAAGTGTCACAGTCAGCTGTCATATAACTGGGACTAATGTGCATCATCAATTAATACTATTATTCACAAGCTGTCAGTTGGGGTGATGACTTCCAGACCATTAGCCAAGTATAAAGGAGATCAACACAAAGTTAATTAGGAGATGATATATTGACAATGCTCAGCTCTCCCTTCTCACAACTCTAGGTCTGGACAAAGAAGTGAGTAGTCCAGTGCTTAGGGGAGGTGGAGCAATGATGAGCAGTGGCTCAGTCAGTCTGAGGAAGCTGATGAAGTTGATGCTATGTCACAGTGACATTTGTAGCATCTGTGTGGGAGCCCTGCTCCAGAGCTCTGCAGCAGACCAATTCTTGTTGGCCCACCAGTAACTGAGCACCTCAACCCTTATTCTGGTTTGTTCCCTAGGTGGCTATAGACTATTGGCACAATATAATCACAAACTTGTGAGATTTCACCTTGGAAAAAAAACAGTTTAGGCAGTCCTGCATGTCACAGTACAAGTAACAATTGATGTCTAGAAACTGATGGAAACAGGGCATCTGGCAGCTTGCTAGTTATCGAACCCATCTTGTCATGATGCTAGAAATAAAAATGGGGTATTCCTAACCAGAAGAGAACACAAATCAAAAACATATACATGCATTGTGTAAGTCAGTCATAGGACCCAGTCCATGACAGCACATTGTTGTGGAAACCTCATATCCAGTGTCATTAATTATTAGTCATTTGCCCCCTTGGACCTTGCCATATACTGTAATCCTCACTCACTGCTTTTGTCTCTACATGGCTGCAAGAAAGGCACAAAACTGTAGCTTTGTTGACAAATGAAATTTGCTTGTTTACCATGATGTGAAGCTTTTGGTGCAAAGACCAATACTTGCTCATCTGACAGTTTATCTGGTGTGAGACAGCCAGGGTGCACATACAGATTGTTGGAGACATTGATCAGATCAGCTGACAGGGCAAAACCACAGCCACAAGAAGGGGTGTAATTTTGGCTTTTCTTTTTTAGTCTAAGTAAAAAACTTTAGAAGAAATAGCCTCATCTGTTTGTTAGCTTTAAAAACAGGAAGAAGAACTTCTAAAGTTTCTAGATTTAACTTTTTTTTCTTTAGAGATGATCAGTGTGAGTCAGTCATTCCTTCTGCCAAGCTGGAAGTATTCATAATGACCAACAGTCCCTAATAATTCCTAGGCAAGAAATATTTTAACCTGTGGAAGATACTTTTGTCCTTGCAGATTTTCAAACTGGCAAGGCTTTTTGGTTGGAAAGCAAATCAGGAATGACAAAACGATGCTCTCTCTTTCATGCAAATTGGCTTCTAAAGAACAGAATATACAGGGATTTTTCTGTACCTCCCAGGTCTGCATTCCTTATGGTCATTATTTGGGTCCTATAGTCCCTTAACTTGGGCTACATAACATTTCAGTTTTAGAAGCCGCACTCTTCTCACACCAACCACAGGGCAAACCAGGAAGAAGTAGACTGAAGTATAAAAGTGGGATGTGAAATGCCAACCAGTTAAACCTTAACTGTTTAAACAACACTAAATACATAAACATCTGAGATCATTAGTGTGCTGCCTTCTTGCTCAGGAACGAAAGGGATGATTCCAAATTATAAATAATCACCGTGTTCATCTCTCTCCTTTCTTGTTCCATCAATTTGCTTTCTCCTACCATTGTAATAAATGCTCCACTTAAGATTTTCAACAACTGCTTGAGTGCCACAACATTTACAGATAAGAACAAATTGGTGTAGCAGGGAAACAAAAGGCCAATTTTGCCCATGAAACAAGGTGAAAGTCAGATCAATTGGCTATTCAGGAACACTGTGGAGCTGCTATTCAGGTTTTTCGTCAGGTAGCTAACAAGTTATGACCTGTAATCAAAGTAAGCAATACATTACAGAGATTTTTCTTCGTTGCATGTAGTCTGTAGAAATGCTGGCATTTAATGTGAGTGGGCTGGGGTACCCTGTGGCAACACCTGCCCATACAGCTTTAAATATATATTTATCTTGTGGGCCATATATTTATGTTATGTATCAAATAGAAAAAACATTGAGCAGCTGGAGCTGCCTCTTTGGAGGGTTGTAAAAGTGAAGCTAGACATTTTGTGATACTCAGCAGTCTCTAGCGTTGAGTGAGCATCCTGATTGCCTCTGCAGTTGTAAAATAAAGAGTATTCTTTACTTTGTTATGGATTTGTAAAACTGCAGCCATAGTTCCTTCAGGCAAAAATGACATGTATGTCAGCTCTCTTGTTTTTGTGGTGGTGGGTTGGTTGTTTTTTGGTTGTTTTTTAAATCTCTTACACTTCCTATTTGATGTTGTGACTGGGACTGCTATTGCTGTGACCACGTCTTTCATTTATGTACATTTGTACACATCCTTGCTCAATTCAGCATGTTTCAGCAGAAGAGATGGTTCCAGTGCTGGCAAAGAGAAAGGTCTGACACAGGCAGGCAGAGATACCCAGCTAAACAGTGGAGTACTGCATGATTTCACACAAAATTCCAGCCCAGCAGCCAGGTGAGTGCAGTAACTTCCAGCTGTAGGACTCCAAACTCCAAGGATACAATGCTGACATGGTGTCTGCTAGTTCTTTGCTGACTCAGGAGACAGAAAAGGTCCTGACACAGCTGAACTAGTCCTGTGACAGGAGGTCTCTCTTAAAGAGGGAAACACTTCTTTGCAGAATTTTGCTACTTTTTTGGGCAGAAATTTTGCCCCTGACAGAGGGGTTCATTACCCTATTTCAGCCTCAAGAAACCCCTGGAAAGCTGCTTTATAGCAAGATACAGCACATGCAGGTCCCCTTCACTGAATTTTAAAACACAGGCACTAATGAATTGAGGCACAGCACTGAATAAATCTTCCTTTTGTTGTCTCACTTCCTTTTTTTCCTCCCGTTTTCCATCTCTGCACATATCGTCATATTTGGCTTTGTCCTCTGTTTTCTACAAAGTTCTGCAAAAGTAATGTCATCTGAGGGAGAAACTGTCTGCAGGGCATTTATTTGTACACAAATAATATTTTACCATGGCAACCCTAATTTTTTTCATTGTGCAGTCCTCTGTATCATGAAATAGCTTTTGAACAGCTGGGCATTCCCCTGCTTCTTCTGCAGCTGATATCTCAAAGAAATCTGAAAAGTATATTGTTACAGGCACAGAACCAATAAAGAAAAGGAACACCATCCATAGAAAAGGTTTTCTGCAGTTGGTAGTGGCTTTTGTTCATGACAGTAAGTAAGAGTTACTTATTTTAAAGCAATCAGTGATAGTTTGCTCATATTTGATGTTAAAGGCCGAATTATATTTACTTTTACATCTACCGTAACATCTGGTACAAATTACTCTCCAAGGTGTTTTATTATTTTTGGATTACAAATTTTTATTTACAGTTTTTCTCTTACGTGACTCATTCTGCAATGTCCAAAGAGGATAATGGCACTTGAATATTCTTTGAGCAAAAAAATTACTTTTTTGTTTTCAGAGCTAAAATTTGCAGCAGAATACAGGTAGTCTCTATTGGAAAGAATGGTTTGCTTTGGCCAATTGGATACTGCTCCAATGTGGTCCTCAGATAACTAATCCAGACCCTAACTTTAAACTAGCTATCCTTGCAAGGGAGAAGACCTGCTCATGATTCCAGATGTGTACTGAGTTACAGCTTTGTCTTGAGCCCAGCTGCCATCCCAGGTCTTCGGGCTGAGCTAGATGCTGCCGGCATTTCAGCTCTGAGGTCTTTGATTTTCCTGGCTCTAAACCAAATCCTAACTCTAGCTTTCTGCAGAGTAAATGATAAACCTCTCCAGTTCAAAAGGTATGATGTTCTTCTACTCTGTCCTGTGCCCATCTGGATTTTCCTGGAATTTTGTCTTTATGGGAAAACTTAGCAATTTACAAGCTAGAGTTACACTGGTAATCATTGTATAACTGCCTGCTGTAGTACATTTTGTTTCAGAGTAAGGTGAACCCCTTTTAAATGAAAATGAAAAATAAAATGAAAAATATACTTGTGTTGGAATTAATATTTAGCCTATATTTTTGCAAGTATTCCCTATTCTGTATTTCACAGAATCAGAATATGTTGAGTTGGAAGGGGTCCACAAGGATCATAGAGTCCAGGTCCTGACCCTGCACAGGACACCCCAAGAGTCCCACCAGGTGTTTGTATGTATTTATACTCATCTTTTCATGTAGAACAGCAAAGGCTGTTTTTTCATCTAGATATAACTAACCTTCAGTAACTAGACATTCACAGGACAGATTTAATTGAATCATTTACTTTTGCTCTCACCTGAGTAGCTAAAATATTCACTGAAATGCCTGAATCTTACTGTAGTTCTGTGGGTTTGTCCAGGAACCACAACCTCCTTGAATACTCATCCCCAAAATATGGAATATTAATATTTCTTCCTTCTTCTTCCTGAGTTCATTTCCTAGCTGCTCATCTCTAGCAGAGCATCTGGGGAATTCTAGCACCAAAGGGCTCAGCTTTGCCTTGCAAGGTCTTCTCTTGTAGTGGTTCCAGTCTGACGCTAGTGAAAAAAGGTGCTGTAGCTTGGATTTATGTCAAGAAACTCCCTTACATGCATGCAGTGCAAAGGCAACTTTTTACTGCTACTTTTTCATCTGCAGTTCTCATGACTGACATTGCCCATCTCACTTTGGATCTCCTGCTTTGTCAAGGATGATGCTACTCCAGCTCCTACCTACTGGCTTCCTTTTCTCCACAAGGCTGACCAGCCTGTGGTGTGAGGACGTAGAAAAGACTCTTGTAGAACTGCTTTCCCTAGGATGGACCAAGCATGGGTATTCTCCTGACATTCCTGATCACTTATACCAACTACAAAATCAGTGACTTGCGCACCCTCTGTTGACTGAAAAGGACAGGTAAAAGCAATATCCAGTGGCCTTCAGGGGCCATTACCTGGCCAGCAGGCCCACTCTCAGCCTTATAGTCAATGTTTAGACACTGTACAGTCCAGTCACAGAACCATAGAATAATAGAATGGTCGGAGATGGAAAATCCCTTTAAAACATCCAGCCACTGACCTAACACTGCCAAGCCCTTGACTAAGCCATGTCCCTAAGAGCTACATCTACATGTCTTTTAAATTCCTCCAGGGATGGTGAATCAACCATTTCCAATAATCTGCTAGCTGTCTGGTTTAAAAAAAAAACAAAAACAAAAACAAAAACAAATTAAAAAAACCCCATAGAACTCGATGTGAGAACAGTTGTAAAATATTCATTAGCTATAAAACTGAGCATTTTGTGGCTAGCTAGTTCTCCGGTGCCTGAATGGTGTCTTTTTTTTTTTTTTTTTTTTTTTTTTTGAAAGAGGAAGTTGAACTTTGCTGGTGCCAGCAGAGATTTTACAAAGAGACAGATGTCTGGGATTTAACTTGTTTAGTGATTTCACATGTAGGTGTCATTCTTGACTGTTCCTTTTACTCTTCATGAAACCATGACGATGTACAGCAAGAGCCGTCTTCGCAGCAGGCTTTCCTTTACAGGGTATTAAACAAGGTCTGGAGAGTATAATCTTAGTAAAATAATACAGTAATTATAAAAAGTACCCAGATTCTTTTAATGTAAGAGAATACTTTCAGTGTGAGAGGGTTCCTGTAGTCTCTTTGTTGTCCCTCACAAAAAGTCAGCTTTACTGAGCTGTACCTTAATGCCCAGCTTTAACTTTTCTGAGACTGGCCTCCTAGTATTTTCCCTACTCTGAGTAGCCGGCATATAGCAGAATGATTGACATTTTTTTAAGGATTGCTCAATTCAGCCACTAACTAAATTCTTATCTGTAAGTACAGCACTACTTACAGATATACATGTATCTCATATATATACATATATGCAGCAAATGCTGACTTGACATATAAAACAGATCAACTCCCTCCTATCTTTTGTCGTGGCTCTGTATCACAACCCTCAACAGCAGCTGATCTTGCCAAGCTCAGTCACAGCAGGATTCCCTTCACTGGGCCTCAGCAGATGAACCAGCACTGGACTGATTGCAATTTCCATTGACCAACCCTCAGCAAACTAGTAGTGGAGAGCTCCATGGGTCTCCATGCATAGTTTTCAGAACATCAATTAGTAGATGCAACTGCAGTGCACAGAAGAGTAAATGCACGGAATCAAAGACACAATATGTTGGAACAACATGACAAACAGATGCACTTGGTTAGGAGTAAACCATGTGGGGCTGTGTAGAGCAGGGCATTCCAGAGCATTATACAGAATCAGTTCAACAGAATGTGAACAAATTTCCTCTCTGAGCCATCCCCAGAAGCACACAGATGTACCTGCTTTGCTGATGTACATGTGTGGCTCATGCCATAGACAGCAGCAGAAGAGCTTTGCCCAGTGCTTCAGCTGGCAGTTGCAGTTTGCTGCTAACAGTACAATGTGATAGCAACCAGAAAAATGAAATAATACTGTCAGGAGTTTTTCCTGCTCATCCCATGAGTACATTTCTTCTCTTACCCCACCCTCAAATGGTAAACCATATGGGAGCAGAAATGTCCAGCATAGCCACTGGCTGCTTCTAGCTTACCAGTGGAAGTATTCCTACAGCATGACACACTTCCAGAGAATGGAGAAGACAGAATCTGCAGAAACTGGCTCAGAATCAACTGGAATTGTGAAGCACAGGACACAATGGGCAAAGGACATAAGAAATATGGATATACCAAAGCAAAGTTAGATTAGATGAGCTTGGCTCAAATTATTTGTATTTTTCTTACTGAAGATAAATATAAAAAGAAAAAGATGCCAGGACTTCTGCATAAGTAGACTTGCAAAATGTCATGCATGATTATAGTTCCATTAAAGCATATAAAGCATAAAATAATAATATTAACACATATATATAAGAATACTGAAGTTTGAACGCTGAAAGACATAATTTCCTTTTCCAGTCCTGATGTCCTTCTCCAACTGAGAACAGTACCGGTGCCCAATGTCTGAGAACAAGTGGAAAGTTTGGATGTGCCTAGGCATGCAAAGAGGTCTTTTTATGAGGTGTATTTTCCAGGATTTCAAGGCAAACACTGGAGAGGACAGTATCTGTAGCTGTGCAGAGAATTCGGAACAGCTCAGACTTTAATTGCTGCTCGTCTGCTTCTCTGGTGTTGCAGTTAGTCTGCAAAAATGAAAGGAGTCAAATTTATAAAAGTCAAATGGCAGCCTGTGGATTAGCTTTGTGCTTAAAGCAAGTTCACTTAGTACTAGGAATCGACAAGAGGTGTAACTGGTCTTCTGCCTTATCCTAGATCTCTGCATTCCCTGTCTCAAAAGGCAGCAAAGCCAAATGTGGCTTACCCATTTCCTGCCTGGTCAGGAACAATCTGGGCAAGTGCTTATGGAATTAAACTCTGCTATCTGTAGAAACCTCTTGTACCTCTCAAATACTCCTATATAACAATTAATGACACTTCTCACATATGTTTTCCCTTGTGAGATTGCCTGGTTAGCATGGCCTTGTTGTGTTACTCCCGATATTGAGAGGACAACCTAATTAAATCAGCAGCAGGAAAGGATGGGGTGAGATTCCAGGAAACATGAGTCATTAAGGGGCAAAATGCTTTTACAAATTAATTATTAAGGAAAATATCTTCTATATGGTTCTTGGAAAAGAGTGATGTAAAACTCTGAGGTTTTACATCAGTTTAAAGAATTTTAATGTCATCTCGTTCACACACATCGGTTACTTCCTTGGCTCCTGAGAGGTTGCAGCAAGCTGGAGGTGCCAGTTTAAAAACCAGTTTACACATGGTGCTGTAAACTTTGGTGGCTGACATGTGCAGCTAAGCCATCTCTGCTAAGAGGTGGAACATCTTGGATATCAGCAAGGAAAAAACTGAGGGAATTAGCCACTTCAGCTGTTCTTAGTGAGTGCTTATATTGGTGAGTCATCAGTATCAGCTGGCTATTTGTGCCATCAGCTCTTCAGAAGTGCTACATTCTGGATAATGCACTATACTCAATTCTGTGTAAGAATGGGCATGTGTCAAAGCTGCTGGAAAAATTTGGCTAATCAACTGCCTTAGTACTGAAATTAACTCATGGAGATACTGAAATTGGCTAGAATAAACTTTCTAACACAATTTGATGCATTACAAAGCAGGCATTCTTTATCTGCACAGGACACACAGAGGATCAAACCCTCCTCATTCTGTGTGTGAGGTGAGACTTTGCAACAGGGGTTTTATCCATCATAATCATAAATATTCATTAAAACATGTTTCTTATCTAATACATAAACATCACTTCCCTAGAAAGAATTTGCATGCACCCACCTCCTGCTGGAAGTCGTTTTATGGTCCTGGAGAGTAATAAAAGCGGTCTCTGGTGGTACTAGTCACTCAATGCTTTGATATTAAAGCATGGTAAAATGAAAGTCTGTATTTTAAATACTACTGTGTGCTACCAGTCAGACCTGAAAAGTATGCTATGTCTGCAGCCCTGAATAGACAAATAATTCAGAATTTCAGTATTTGCAATGCAACAAATTAAGTGATCTTAATCTCTTTTAGATGCCAGGTGAGGGAAGGCCACTGAGGCAGTGGGCCTGGAGACCCTGTCCTGCAAGGAGAGGCTCTGGAATCAGGTCTGGTTCAGCTGGGAAGAGAGGTGTCTTCGGCAACATCCAACAGCAGTGCTGGTATGGACAGGAGAGGGAGAGAGGAAATGCAGTGTCAGGACTCATCAGTGGTGTAGGGTTGGAGAGTGAGAGGGAGTAGCACATCTAAAACAGTGGAAATTCAGAGCATTCACAAGGAAGAAACACTTTCCCCACAAAAGCAGCCCAGGACTGGAACCAGGGCCCAGGCAGGCTGTGCTGTCACCAGCCTTGGGGGTTATCAAACCCCAGCTGAGCAACCTGGTCTAAGCTCAAAGCCAGCTCTGCTTTGGGCAGGATTTGGACTGGACATCTCTTGTGGTCCACTCTTGAGTTATTCTGTAAGCCTGTAAACAACACCACTTGGAGCATCTCAGCAGCTGCTGGACCATTCTTAGCTAAAAGTGCCAGGGTACCCTGCCATGGTCCTCTGGAAGGGCAGGCTTAGTGGAAGGGAAGGACGGAAGGGCAAGCTGTGGTGACACAGGAGCTCTGGTGGGGTGGGAGCCCCTTTGTCCTCTGCAGATGTGTTTGAGTGGGCATCTTACGGTTGTGTACAAACACACGACAGGGAGTACCTCAGACAGAGCCAAGCTCTTTGAGTGGTACCCAGTGATGGTATGCAACGACGGGAGCAACGCACAGTGTACAAGCTGAAACACGGGAAAAAATACTTAAACATAAGAAAACACATTTTCGCTGTGCGGGGGGTAATACTCTTGCGCGGGTTGCCCGCAGAGGAGGCGGCACCCCCCACTCTGGAGGGCACTCCAGCCTCAGCCACTCCGGCCCTGGGCCACCGTCCGGGGCCGACCCCGCTCCGCGACATGAGTGGGACGGGCCGCCCACCCGCGGTGTCCGCGGGCCCTCCCCGTCCCTCCCCTGCCTGCCCGGCCGCGCTGCCCTCCCCGCGCCCCGCCGGGGTCCCGAGGGCCGCGCTCAGCCCCG
>WAAE01007848.1:16466-46727 GCA_013400495.1 Nicator chloris
AAAAAAAAAAAAAAAAGGCCAAGAGCACTTTATGTCCATCAAGAACTTCAGCAGCAGTTGCCTGTGCATGATAACACTTGTGATAAGTCTGGCCTTTGCATTTGCAGCAGGGGAACAAAGCCTAAATTGTTGTCAGTGAGTCACTGCATGAGAGATGAGTTTCAAAGCATTCCTCTTCTCCACAGAATAGTAACATTCTCATAAGTGTATTTTCACATACAGCTGTTACTGATCCAGTGCTTACAGAGTCAAGAACTGCTGTAGTGCATTTTACACTGAGACATGGAATTTGGCCACGAGAGAGGGACGATGACTCTTAGAAAATTCATGTTTACTGAATATACCTTGCACTTCTGAGAGTAGGCTGGACTTTGTTTTGCATGAAAAATCCTTAAAATAGATAACGTGCCACTTGAATTAAAAAAAAAAAAAAGAAAAAAAAAAGAAAAAAACGTAGGAGGGCAAAAGAGTATTTGGGAGTTGTGATGGAGGTGAAATTACCTCAGTCAAAAAAATCACTTGCATGTAACCCCTGGTCTTGCAGATGTTGAAGTTTGCTAAAATTCAAGTACAGACATGCAAATCACTTGCTGAAAACTGCTAGAAATATTTTCAGGTTTCCGAAAAAGAGTGAAAGATGCACATGAACTGAAGTTGAGTTTTTTTCAGGAATTTCAAGATGCAACATGGCATGAGTTTTTTATCAGTAAAAATGCTGTCAGGCAGTACTTTGTGGTTGTTGCACCTATTACACTACATGCGTAATCATCTTGAAAAATGAAGAGGAAAGCCAATTATTTGCCAGTTCATTTTTTGGAGGGAAGGGAAGAAATTTGGTCAAGATCCAACGTGAGTCAAGATCTGTAGTGAGGAAAAGTAAGAAAAGTAAGCTTGCACTTGAAAGGATGATCACAGACAGTCCAAAAGCATTTCTAACTAGTAAAGAAGACTTGTTCATCTTGCAGATGGTACAGACTGTTCAAAACTTTAATAGTATCAGCCTAGAAAATAGAAAATAGAAAATAGAATAGAAAATGCCGTAATATTCTTATTATATAGGATGCTATTAAGTAGGAATATCTGGAAGCCCATTGAAAAAGTAAGTCCAAATCAGTTACAACAAGTTGGTTTTGTTAGCTTTTTTTGGAGTTCTCCCATTACATTATGTTCTGAGATGTTTGTCCCCAGCTGCTGTGTGCAAGAGCAGTACAAGCAAAGCTATAATTACTTGACTGATTAAACTTACCAAATAGGGCCAAATCTTCTATGGTTACATCTCAAGAGAATATACTTCAAAAATTAGAGATATTTTCGTTTAATGTTTGAGTTTTTACCTCATTAATAATACTTTTTAGCAGTTATGCTACAGAAGGCCAGTTAAAAGGCCACAGTCGTACATGTAATTTTATATAATGCTTTGATTGCTTAGAATGCTTTACATAATGGGAAGAATTTTGTTGCTCCCATTGAAAAGAGTAAGCCTCTTTTGCCCCATCCTTCACTGTGTCTCTAGACAGCCAGAGATTAATGTGTGATTATTGTAGTCCTTCTTCACAACATAATCAAGCCAAAGATTCCTACAATTTTACATAACAGTACACTGGTTTTTGATTTAAGAGAGTGTCTTCTACATTATATGGCTCTTCCTTTCCTCCAATACATTTTCCTTTGCCAAATGTGGCTCAAGATCAGTATTTGAGACTACTCTACAAGTTTGAGTAATGGTGTTGGTGTACTTTGAATGCTGTTTTAAATAGATATATTCTCTGATAAAGTATGAGCTACATGTTTCTAGCTCTTCACTCTGTTCTGAAAACCTGGTGAGTCTAGTATGAAAATAACCATGAATCATGATAATTAGAACTCCATTTGAAACATTAGCCAAAGTCTTTTAGGAAACAGTCTTCACAGTTTTCAATTAGCAAATCGTTAAAATGCTTTAAGAGGCGCTGCTGTGATGTGCCAAGTTTCTTCAAATTTCCTGGCCCACAAAGTGTATTTGATATTAAAAAATGCATAAAGAGTTACAGAAATGGAAGGGCAGGTTACAGCTGTTGTATACAAAACCATAGTGAGATACGAAGCTGTTGAAGGAAGTAATTCTCCGTCTTTCAGATTCTCATATTTTTTGGATGTTACATCACTAACAATTGATCAATACTGTGAGACTATTGCCTTATTTATCCCTCATGGTTCAAAAAAGATTGGAGCAGGCTTCTGCATGACAGTGGGGTCTAAGGCAGTGCTAATGCATTTGTGGCAAGATGTTATGCCTGGAGGGCAAGGAAGCCAGACAAGCATACCTGATCTGTGAATAAGCAGATTTCTCTGTTTTCTAATAATAACATTAAAGATGGTGTTCTAATGCACTAAACAAAATTTAGATTTACTCTGTAAATATTTCTCTTCAGTAAAATTCTAAGTGTTCCACAAAGCACTTTCCACTTGAAGTAGAAATCCTCAGCTGATGCATAGATGGGGAACCTTAGTTATCCAATGTACTTGCTAATTAATTTGTAGATCTGTGAATGCAAATGTGACTCCCTTCACAGGCCTCTTTCACATTTGCTGAACAGTGTTTATTCCAGCCTGGCAGGTAGTTTCTTGCTTTTCACAAGTTACTATGAGCACGAATTGAGAAGGCCCTTGAAAAAGTCAGCAGGTGGGATGAGTGCTTTCTCTGGGTTAGAGAACTGTGGAATGCAGCATACACCGCTTTAACATCTGTCTGTTCATTCCAGGGTTAGATGATGAGGTTGGTGCCTGGCTATAAGAATCTAACCAGCCTCATAGAGTTACAGGTACCTGTAAGGCAAAGTCACTTCCGACTTAAAATCTTTATGGATATGGCAAGGCTTGTGAACACTGGAGGGTCTTTTGGGAGAACATTCCATGTTTTTTATATTGTGCCCTAGTTAGAAATAGCGAGGCAGAAAAAGGCCCTGGGGGCCTTGGTGGGTACCAGGTTGGACACCAGCCAGCAATGTGTCCTTGTGGCAAGGGCAGCTAATGGTGTCCTGGGCTGCATTAGCAGTGTTGGCAGCAGCTCAAGAGTGACCCTTCCCCTCTGTTCAGAACTGTTGAAGCCCTGCCTGGAGTTCTATCCCATTCTGGCCTTGTCCAGTTCTGGCCTTCCCAGTACATGAGAGACATGGACATACTGGGGAGACCCCAGTGACGGACTGTGAAGATGGTTAAGAGAGTGGAGCATCTCTCATATGAGAAGTCTGCAGGAGCTGGGACTGTTCAGTCTGGAGAAAAGAGGGCTTGAGGGAAAAGTTTGTATTATAAATAAATAGAAGGACCTGAAGGGAGGGTGCAAAGGGGACAGAGCCAGGCTCTTTCTAGTGGTACCCAATGACAGGACCAGAGGCAGTGGGCACACACTGCAACACAGAATGTTCCCTCTGAAGATTAGGAAGCACTTTTTCACTGTGAGGGTGGCTGGGAGGCTGTGCAGTCTCTAGCCCTGCAGATATTAAAAAGTTATCTGGACATGGTCCTCAGCAACTGGCTGCAGGTGGCCCTGCTTGAGCAGGAGGGTCAGAACAGGTGGTTTCTGGAGGTGTCTTCCAACCTCAACTATTCTGTCATTCTGTGGTATCTTTGTGTTTTTCGACTGAAGGTTAAAAAAGCCCTACTGCAGTGGTCTTTCAGAGATACCTTCATGCACAGTAAAAGAACTGAAATAAGAATTTCTGGTATCTTTTAAAGTTAAGAATTAAACAGAATTAGTCACGTTATGTGTAGATGCCTGATCCATTTATATGTATGTATATATGAAATCTCTGCACCCTCATGCAAGAGAAGCAATGAGTTTGTTGTAGATCCGGTTAGAGTGAGCTCTTAGTTTTAAGCAAGATATGGGGAACTTGCTACTTACTGGTAGCTTGACTGTCATGTAGCTAATGTTTCTAATGCTTATGGCTGCAGAATTTCATGGGAAGCAGTTAGGTCAAAGTGTAGAACACTCTGATGCATTTTGTGACTGGATCTGTTCTTTATAATTTCCTACTTTTTTAGTAATTTCCTTTTGAAAGCTTGTCTTTGGCATGTTCTGTTTTAGACGTGGTTGTTTTCCTGAGGAAGTTTTAGCAAAATAGTTGTGCTCCATCTAATCACTCTTGGCAGATCATTCTGCACACGAACCTCCTTGACTGAGACCACAGTTTTGCAGCTGTTTGGCCAGAGTGAATTGAGTTCATTTTAGGCCATATGGGAAGGTTGATGGTAATTGGCATCATTGTATACTGGAGCCAGCAAGGAAGCAGATGAATGAATGGATATTGACTCTGAGTTGCTCTCAGCTCATCAGACTAGGTTCAGGCAAGTGATGAAACAGATGCAGGTGTCTGTGCTCTCTCCTTTGCATCTGTTTGGGAAATAATTCTCCCTTAATTCTCCCAAGCCATGTATCCTCCAGCTGACCTGTAGTTTATCAGTATTTCTTGCTGTTGTCTGCTCCTAGCAAATCCCTTCTTCTCTCCTTCCCCTGAGTGCCAGATGCCTGCAGCTTAAAATTGAGCTTCACAGTGCTTATTGTCAAGTATTAACATCGTCATAGGCAGCCTTGAAAACTTACATGTGGCTATAGAATGCTTCATTTTAAGATACTGTTTATAGTGTTTCAAGTAGGGTGACCTTTAACATTTTAAATATGCATCCATATAGCTAGGCAGTGCTAATCTAAGCTGTGCTTTATAGAAGCTTAGTTGAAGTTCACTAACAAGCAGGAGGAATTCAGATGAATGAATCTTTTCTAGTTCCTATACAGTCATTGCTTTGCATTTGAATTCTTACAAGACCTTTCGCAGAGGGATTTCTTTCCTGGCCAAGGATATTCTTGTGTGCTTGAGTGGAAACATGAGAGGCTTTATACCAATACCAGATTGTTCTCTAAATATAGCCACTTCTAGTGGTTATTTTAAACTGAGTGTCAAACTGGAGAGTTATTAGGGCAGTAACTCTAGTTTGTTTGAAAAAGAAGAGAGAATGTTGCACAGTGAAGTTGTCTTATATGGAAATAAGATGAGTGGTATGTGTAGTTTGGACTGCCACGTGTAGGTAAAAACCAGAGAGCTGTAATCAGTGTTCGTTTTTATATAAATTTGGAGCGAATATAAAGTGAATATAAATTCACAGCTGATGGGTGTTGAAGCCAAAAATAGTGTTACATGATCAATCATCCCTTACTGAAATAGGAATGAGAATCTTTTCCTGTGCTGGGTCAGCTAGATACTTTTCTGTTAGTTAAAAAGTTCTCTTTTCATGGTTGCCTAGATTTTTTGCTGGCTTTTTTGTTTGTTGGTTATGGGGGGGTTGTTTGTTTGTTTGTTGTTGTTTTGTTTTGTTTTTGTGTTTTCTGTTAGTTATGCATCTAGAAGGAGTTTCATTGCTATGCCTATGGTTGACCTGCAGGTTAGTCCACTATTAGAGAGAGAAAGTTGAAGCCCAGAACAGTAACAAGTCTCAACTGAAGTCCATAGCCTGAAAATATTTAAACAATTCCCGTGAAAAGACAAAAACCCCTACTTTATCTTTGAAACTTGCTGGAAAATGGAATTGTTGCCTGCTGGACATCTGCACTAGCTGAATCATCCTCATAAAATCTTTTCTAATTCAGTGGTACCATCTGATTTTGTACAGTGTGTGTATGAGCTGTTTTGTACTGCAGTGTACCCCCTGGCAGGGAAGGGTGGCAGATGGAAGGGGCCTCACAGGAATGTTTTGCTCTAGCCTGATGGAAGAGGGCAGCCTGTAAGGTCTTTTGGGAGAGGTGTTTGCAGGCTTTTACCTGGCCAGGGGGTCTGTGCATTTAAGCACAAAGTCACTGAGGAGGTTGCATGGTGTGCCCAGGGAATCTGCTGCAGGGTTTGCATTAATCTTCCTGTGGTCACTCTTGCCCCCTGAGGTACCTGAAGGTGACCGGAAGCAGCCCTGCAAAGGCATGGATGAGAGTTCAGGAGTGGCAGATTGTCCAAAGCCATGAATGCATTAGATAGGTAGACCAGAGGAAATCTGTTGAAAAGGGTTCTGAAGGAGTCCAGGTCAAAGAGGAATTGATACACACCATGGAATTTCAAAATTTAGTCAGGAGTCATGGCTCTGCTTTCCAATCACTTTATCTCTTCCAACTTTTTATAGCAGCATATTGCCAAACAATAAATTTTTTTTCCCAGAAAGTTGAGAGAATTATAAAAATTGTGAAATATGGAGACCTCTGTCAGTCCTCTATCAACCACTTCTGCTGCCCATCATCTCTAGCTAATACCAATGGTGTTATGTCAGCACCAGTCTGCAAGCATCCACAACCAAAGAGCCATAAGCTGTGAGGGAGAATGGACCTGTGACAACTTCAATGAGCATCAGAAATGAGCACAAGGCAGGTTGTTCATTTCCTGACTTTTATTCTTTATTCAATTATTCCCTGGTCAGATTAAAATCAAACTGATTATCTAGGTAGTCGTATGAATAATTGATTTTGCTCTTTTCTCCAGTTACGACATGTTTTTAATTTTCAGCTAAAGCAATTAATTAAATTAACTGCTTTCAAAATACCAACTGTAATGAACTACCCTATATTTACTGCTTTATTCTCCTATCTCACCATCTTATTGCACAATCGCATAATATTTAATAATAATAATAATAATAATAATAATAATAATAATAATAATAATAATAATAATGTGGAGATAAGCACAGCACAGAACAGTGCAGCCACAAAACTGAGGCCAAGAAGTGGGTATGGACTGTAGGGGGAAATCAAGACCACCAAAAACTACCGAAATCCTCTGAACTGTTTCCATAAAGGTCTAAAAGAATGCACTGTGTGTGGTAACTGATTTGCATAGAGGGCAAGAAGCTTATCTCCAGGGAAAGGATAACTTACCTGTAGAAAGGTAACTCCACAAAGCCTGGGTGCTTGGGCACTTCCAGGACCCTGCACAACCCAGCTGGTTCAATACTGCTGCCAGGATTCATGACATCTTTTTCTTTCTTCCTTTCTCTCTCTCACACTCTCTCTCTCTCTCTCTCTCTCTTTAATCAACATCTCTCTCCCTCTTCTCTTTTACCCTACCCCTCTATCCAAAACCCACCGCTGTGTGTTTATATAGGAGGTCAGGAACAAACACAGTGATTTCCTTGCCAAGGGTGTAATTTGCTAACAAAATTTGGTAAGCTTTTGCACACACCCTGTGACTTTTGTCATTCTTTTTGACCATGAGCCTCTATGAATCTTAAAGAATCTTTCAGAAAATTTTGTTACCTATTTGCATTATGTATTTTATTTACACCACCCCCATTATATATTTTTTTAAACAGGAAAAATAAAAAATACATAGCAAAGTTCTTTGCAGCTTGTGTCATTACATTTTCCTGAATTAAGAGTGTGAAGATTTTTTGTCTTAGATGATTGTGTCACACTAGGTCAGCTTGTATCAGCTTCTTGGTAGCTTTAGAGACCAGGCTTTTGAAGATTGGTATGTGAGCTCTTGTGCTTTCTTCCCTTCCTCAGAGCACTGCAGCTATAGAATACTGACTCAGTACTTTGGGTTATTTCAGTATCATGCGTTGAAAAGTTGTCTTTTTGTTTTTTTCCGAGTTCCCAATGGTTACAAATGTTCTTCTTGTTTTCCAAGATAAAACTTGGCAAGCATCTACTCTTGTGGCCTAGTTTACTCTCAGCTTCTGAGGTGTGGAGGAGCAACAGCTCTGGGAGTAAGTGGGTCTTTCTCCTGCTTCACAGCAGACAGAGAGGCTGGGGACCATGTCAGAAGGTTGCAGTGATACCATGTTTCATGGCAAACATCTCTTTTATGTGTGTGTTCTGAAGCAGCTGTTGATGCTATTTGAGTCGGTAGCTTGGAGCAGAGGCTGGAAAAGACATTCCCGCACCTATTTGCTCTTAAAAATCGAGCAGCCTTGTATGAAATTTGAACCCAAAATAATGGTTGTCCAGCTCGTCTAATCGCTCATTAACATTTAATAAGGAATTAGTTGCCTCTCTATTCCCAGAGTAGTCCATTGATACTTCTTGGATGAGCACAACTGCAGATTTCTTCAGTAAACAATGAGCTTTCTCTGCAAGCAGCAGAAGCTTCTGACTCTGCAGGGTAACAGGCAAAACCGGTGGGATCAGCTGCAAGGACAGGCTTGAAAATCTGTTTCTTGATTTGTTTCACTAGAAACAAGGCAGGAGTCACTGCCACTGACCAGCCAGACATGCCCCACTCCTGTCGGCGCTGTGAGCAGCGTATGGGAGCGCTCACATGCGCCCAGCGCGAGCTCCTGGCTCCCATTTCCCCTCAAGGGACGCGTGTTTGCAGAAAGTACTTTTGCAGCACAGAGTTCGCTCTTCCTGGGGAAGCTGCAAACACAGAGAAAATGTGTTGGGATCAGCACTGAATGTGTTTGTTGATGCTGTACGAACTTCGGTAACACCTTCAAGCATTCCAGCATTTGCCTTGTCTCAACTTCTGAGTTATACTTTATGGCAAATATGACACTGAAAGGCATTCTCAGAAAACATGGACTAAGGAATGTTTTTAGAAAGACCACACAAAGCTTGGCAGATCGAGCAAAGTTACTTCTGCAGGGTTTATTTTCTACATAGTTTGTTTTTATTCAGAATAAATGTGAGGCACATGCTGCTTAGTTAGGCTTGTGTGTTCATACAGTTGATACCACAACCAGCACAGGCAGCCCTCCACACTGAAAATGGCAGCAGGAACTGGGAGGCAACAGGAGGGTAGTGTCACAATGTGTTTATTCTACATTTAATTCATACCTGAGCATCCATCTGAGACCACTCTTGGGTGCTAACAGCCAACTGGCAGGAGGTGAGGTCAGATCTGCTGGCACGTTTTGGGGTTCTTTAATTGCATTGTGAGCAATACTCAAACGTAGGGTGCACATTTGCAAGAGAACCACTCCTTTAGGGCAGTGTTAAGTGCCCAGTGAGATTTAGCACACGGAGTGTAAGTTAATTTAAATAGTGTTTTATGGATTTACATAAACTTCATTGATATCTGTTTGATGACCCTAGGATCACAGAATCACAGAATATGCTGAGCTGGAGGGGTCTCATGAAGATCATTGAGTCCAGCTTGTGATCCTCCTCAGGACACTCCAAGAGTCACACCATATGCCTGAGAGCATTGTCCAAACTTCTGGAACCCTGTCAGATTTGGTGCTGTGACCACTTCTCTGGGGAGCCTGTTCCAGTGCCCAGCCACCCTTAGGGTGAAGAAACTTTTGCTGATATCCCACCTAAACCTCCCCTGACTCAGCTTCGTGCTGTTCTCTTGAGTCCTCTCACTGGTCTCAGGAGTGCAGACATCAGTGTTTGCCCTTCTAGTTCCCCTCGTGAGGATGTTGAAGAGAACAATAAGGCCTCCCCTCAGTCTCCTCCTCTCTAGGCTATTTAGGATATAAATGAAGCAGAATAAGGCCTAATAGCCTTAGTGAACCCCTAGGGGAAATAATAATAATGTAATAATAAAAAACATCTAATGAGAGGCTATAAACTCAATTACTTTGGAAAGTTTTGACAAGCTTTTACTTTGACTGTGAACCAGGAGTCAGTAAGGACATCTTGAAGAAAACAGTGTCATGGCGGGGCCAGATTGGTAGATTTTTTCAATGACTCATTTATATCTCAGGTTTTACTTCAGTCTTGATAAATGTGTCTTACAGCTGAAGTGGGGTATGCTGAATTCCTTTGTGAGCAATTGCCTAAGGATAATACTGGATACTCACTGGAATGACATTGCAGAAGGTGCTAAAATTCACCAGCATTCTCATGAGCTTTTCATTTCAAAAGTAATCTAGAAAAAAAATGGAAATATTTGAAGCTTGTGTTACAAATAAAGTCTTAGCATCTGTGATGACAAGTGTCCCAGGGCAGCTGGGGAGCATTTGAAGGGGATGCCTGAAGAAATTAATTTGTTGACTGTTGCCTAGCAAGGGGATGCAGAGAGGCCAATGTGACAGACGTGTGAAGACTAGACTGGGACAGACAGATGGCAGAGCCCTGTGCCTGGTGACATCCAATGGCCTGAGGTGAGTTCGGATGTGTTAGGTGGTTCACTGAGTTGGACAAAGAAGGATTTGACTAGCTATTTTAATTAAAATAAAACCTAGGGGAGCTAAAATGCATCAAAACTCGGTTGCTTACAATCAGCAGTTAGATATGCCATAGAAAGCCAAATGCTGCTTCCAAAATGTCCTAAATGACTAAACATTCGTACCATTGACTGGCATCTATCTCTTTCTGTTCCTTATATCAGAGCATACACAAGGAGTTGTCTTTTGCTTTTGATACGAAGTGATCCTCACTAATTTTGGATAGTTCAATTATCCTGCTTGGAGCAGAAGCTCCATGACTGAATCTCCTTCCAGAGAAGGAGCAGCTACTCAGAGACAGGGGAGAGAATCCTAGGGTATCAGCCCCTCCCCACAGAGGCCCAGACCATCCTGTAAAATACTCTGTGAATTTTATGGATATTAAGACCATAAAGTAGATTTACCACTGTGTGTGAGAGATGTTCTAGAGATTACATTTATATATCTTGGTACTGTTTTGATAAACCCTTCTCCAGTTCTGTGGATTTTGGCTCAGTCTGTCTGTACACCTCATACACACCCACAGTTGCTACCAGCTCCTGCCAAGCAGGAATGATGTACAGGACTGGCAGCCTAGAAGCATCCCTAACAAACCGAAGCCAATCTTTGAAATGGTTAATTGATGGATGCAATTGTGCAGAACTCCAGGAAATGTTAGCTGTGGGCCTGGTTGTTGTGATGTTCAACACCAATAGATGTGCTCCTCGACTAAAGGCTTTGTGGCTGTGCACGTTGAATCTTCACCATTGCATGCGCCTGGTCCAGGATGAAGCTTGCTGGGGCAGAAGATGAGTCACTGCAGTTGCTTTCTTGCTTAGGGTTAGTTACTCAAGAGTGGCCAAGGAGTGAATGGAACAGGAGCTAAGGGGCAGCTCAACAGCAGCTAGTGACAGATTTGTTACGAGACACTGATCTCCAGCAGTTTTTGGAAACTGATAGTGTGGCTAGGCCAGTTCCCTCAGGTGACCTGTGACCAGGTTACTGCCAGTACTCCTCAGGATCTGATTAGCTCACCTGTAGGCTCTTTCTATAGCCAGCTGTTTCAGCTCATGTATATAAATATGGGCCTTGCCTGGCTGCAGTTCTCTTTGCATTTTATGATGTGAAATCATTGATCAACCCACCATGAGCCTGCCAGTTATCCCAATGATTCTGGTATAAAAAAGAATGTGAAACCACTAAACTTATGTAAAACAGGAAACTGAACTCATGGGAGTTCAACTTCTGATGCTAGTGAAACCAAATATATATTTCAAGGGTTTTTTTTTCTCCATCTGTGTAGGACCTGGGGCCCAGTCGAGCATAAGAATAAATGTGATTTCTACAACCCAAGCAGATCTGTAGTTTCCCTTGGAGAGATAAGGCTTGTGGACAAAGGTTGCATTTTAGTTGATCTGATGTAGCTGGGGGAGGGAGACAAGTGTTCAGGCAGATGAGTTGTTTTCCAGGGTAATGCAGTAGGCCAAGTGATTTGGCAGGTGCCAAGAGAGCAGATCCAGGCAGTAGAAAAGTTTAGCTTTTATAATCCTGCATTTAGTGAATCCATGGTTTGCAGATGCACTCCAGAAGGCCACCAGTTGAGGTTTTTTTTATTTCCCCAAGGGAAAACCTGGTCCAGGACCTCCCATGCATGCTGTGACCCCACGCTGTCGTGCAACAAAGCCAAATAGTGATGGGCAGACTTCTGTTCCCTGCTCATGTTGACTCCAAAGCTTACTTGTCCTCTCCGTCCCCGGGCCACTGCTTCCTGTCACCAGAGTCTTGCTGCTTCCCTGACTAAGTCCAGGATTGCTTCAGAGCTTGGCTTAGACAGTGAACACCACGGGCTTTTAGTTTAACCTCTTTGGAGTACAGCAAGGATATTATTAAACCAAGAAATCTTTACTTTTGATGTACAAAAGCCTGATCTTCCAGATGATGGAAATTGTACATGAAGAAACCAAAACAGGGTTGATTGGGTTGGACTGTCTCTTTCTTCTCTTTCTTAAACTCTTATTCCCCATGGCTGTTTTTGTCACTCTGATCCAAGGAGAAGTGTGGCCCCATAAATGCCCCCTTTTAAAACACATCAAGAAGTCCCTTGTTTCATGATCTGGCTCACCAGATTCCTTATGTTGACTCCCTGTCGGGTGCTGACCTTCGGTTTGATGTGGATTGCAGGTTTGATGGATTTTTCTTCAAAGATATGCCACCAAAACTGTGTGGACTACGGTGGGCAGGTTTGCCTTGGCCAGGCTGAGATGTGCTCATATCACAGAGCACATGATGTGCACATAATACAGAGCAGAGCTCGTAATATTATTACCCTCACTCTCCACCACATCACACTATGTGCACCTCTGCAAGCAAATAGACAACATAATGCAAAGGAGTGAAAATTTATATTTTTCTGCTGAAGGAGGGATGCACTGCACCAGGGCAAGCAGCTGTGCTGGAAGAGATGTCACAGTGCATTCCCCTGTGTGCGTGATCCTGGTAGAAACATGATTTAGCAAAGAAATAGAGCTGGTAATGAAAGAGATGAGAAATGTGAACAAATAAATGCCTGGTGATTTCTACTGTATCTGCTTTTTATCTTAAATATTCCCTGTGCACTGGGAATGGAAACTCAATGGAAATGGAAACTCATTTAGCATGCTAAAGAATAAAGAAAATGTTTTTTTCAATTATTTCCCAGAAATTCACAACAAAGAATCTTGTATCTCCAAATATTACCTATGTTCTGTTGAGATATACCAGCTAACAGAAGTCATGGAGATGTCTTTTGGAAATATCTGTTTCAAGGAAAATCAGAGATACCCAACAAAAACTTGGCAGCCTTTGTGTCAGCAGATGAAAAGATGTCGAAATTATGTGATGAGTAGCATGAAAATCAGAACTGGGTGGTGTGAACAGCAGATTACTGAGACTGATGGGTTGGTTGGAACAACAGAAACAAAATTTGAAAGTGTATAAAAATTGTTCAGGTCATTGTGAAAGGAAAAAAATGCACATGCTTGTGGCTCATAAAAACAGGAGATCTGGTGCATGATGTAAGGACCTTGGGACTTGAAGGAGAACAAGGAGAGGAAGCATCTCCAGTGCAGTGTAGCAACTCCTCTAAATCAGAAGCAGAAAACAGCAGCTCAGGCTGGACCCTTGCCAGACCTTCACAAGCAAGCTGACGGATAGAGACTGGAAGACTTTTCCAGGATGGTAGTAGCTGCAAGCAGTCACAGTGTGTTTCAGGGCTAATCATATTAGTTGTGACAGGCTTGCTAACAGCTGTATTTCTGAACTTCCTGGGGGAGCAAAGGCCAGGGCAGGAGGTGGAGCTGGTAGTTAATTCATAAAGCCATCCTTTGGGAAAGGAGCCTTGGAAGATTTATGCCCTAGGCAAACAGGAGTTCTCTGGCCTGGTCTGGTGAATGTGGCAAGAAAAATATCAAGTCATTAATCTCAGTCCCTGTAGGGAGACTCAGTTCGTAAAGTAAGTGGAGCTGGAGAGAAAGCTGCTGGAGGAGCTCCTGTTGGCAGGTTTGTCCATTTGGGTAGAGGAAGGTGGGTGACTACTTGGGTGAACTGCTGTGTTTTCATTACACCAGGCTAAAAAATGCTTTTGTTTTAATAAATACTACTCAGCTTTGTGAGAGTTACCTGGAAACCCTGTTGACTTAAGAAGATGACTAGTACAGGGGAAGATCTGGTGGGGTATTCAGGTTGCCTGGAAGGGCAGCCAGCAGTGGCCAGGTGGTACCATAGGCTTCTTCTGCAAAAAGTGACAGTTTTAGGCCTGAAACGGCTGCTGCCCCGGTAGACACAGAAGAGAAGGAAAAACCTTGACAATAGCAATGCATGTCACTCACTGCAGAAAACAAAGGCAAAACACCCAACTCCTGCTTCTCCATCCCTCAGCTATTTTCACAGAGCTGCTTTTGAGAAACCATGGAGGAGACAAGGGAAAAGAACTAAAGAACAGGACGTTTTTTCAATGATGACAACACTGAGTAGTACCAGGGTATACCATGTAGGTCATCTGGTGTGAATCTAGCACCTTACCAGAAATAAAATAATTGGTGGCTTGATGGGAATGAAAACACCAGTCATACCCTGCAGCATCAAGTAGCTTTAATCATGGCACCACCCAGAATGTTTTGGGACTAAATGTCTACGTTCATGAATCTGGGCCAGGCTTTTCCACTCAGCCCTGTGTGTGTTGTGAGTGCATCCATCTGTCCAGGGTAGAAACTGCTGCTCTAAGTCTCCCAAGGGCCAAGGGGAAAGGATTAAACACCAGCTCTGTCAAAACGGATCACTCTTTGTCTTCTTTTAAGGCAATTTAATAAGTGGACACTTTGAAATGAGTTACCTACTCTTATAGTTTTAATCAATCCCTTTCCGCCAACGAGGAGAAAGAAATACGAGTAGATATACATGAAGAAAACAACAGTTTACTAACAAAAGGAAATAGCAACAGGCAAAAAAATAACACTAATAATCACTAGTTACAAAGGTGCTGACATCTCACTGACTCCTGCGGAGCAAGGGGAAACTCAGAACGGCGCAGTGACCCCCGCCAAGACGGTGCCCTCCTCAGGCGAATGCACCGTCTGGGAGACACAAGGAAGACGGCAGACAAACCCCGCCCGGTGCATCCTTCCCTCTGGATCAAAAACCAGGAAGGCAGGAGCTCACAAAGCAGTTCTGGTGGCAGGATTGCTGGTGCAGCCGGGGCACTCCAGCCCCACGGTGTCAGCCTCTGGTTCATTGGGTGTTGGTGTTGTGGTCTTGCTGCCTCCTGCTGAGCTCCACCGGCGTTGGTGCTGCTCTTCCCGAGCCGTGGGTGTGTTGGGGCGAAGACACGATCTCCCCAAGCGCTGCAAAGAGCAGCTCCAGCCCCTACGGCTCTAGCCCCACACTGCTAAATTCACTCTGAAACAGGTTTTGATTGTGAAATGCAGCTTCTCGGGCTGCTGCTGTTGTGAGTCCACACACCTGCCCGACACAACCCCTTCTGAAGGCAAGAAAAAAAACCAAAAACCACCACGGGAAGCCTCTGGCTTGAGCCAGAGCTTGGAAGCAGGAAGGGCTCTGCCTGTGTGACCCTGGCTTTAAAAAGGCCCAGCACCCTCTGGTCCTGTGTTTCCCGCTGCACTGCTGGGTTTTTGACTAACAATTTCGGGCACAGATAAATGTAGGAAAAGATAACATTTTGGGTTACCTACCACACTGCTGCTGCGTTTTCTTACCTGAAGGATCCATCTGGGGAAGAGGGCATTGTGGCCTCCATGTTCAAACTTTTTGTCACTCTGGCTCTATTGTTTATATTTCCAACTAACTTTTTCTGGATATGTAAGAAGACTTCATAGGTCTCAGAAATGTACTGCTTTTCTACCTTTTTTTTTTGGCAATAAAATATAAAATAAATCCCAAAACTAAAGCCAAGACCCAAAATTGACATTCTGAGATTCCATAGAAGGCATCAATTGGTCAACTTTTGTCCTAAGGAACCCTGGTAACATTCTTTCCTGTTTCTGTATGGGAAGTACAGTGAAAATCAAAACAGGACTTGCAAGTGTTAGACATTTCTTGCCGTTTTACTGTATAAATGAGTACCTAATCAAATGCAAATTCTCAAACTTTTCCTGCTTCATATTTCCTTATTATTGTTGCTCTTGGAGCTTGTTGCTTCTATTCAGTTTTTCTTGCAAAGCTGTACTGTGGCTGAACTAAGTGAACAGCTGTGTCAGACATAAACTCCACAAAGAGCCAGAACAAGTCTGTGGTTACCCTTCCAAATTTTTACAGAGGAAATATATCATTGAAAAGCTAACTGGTAATTTTATTTATCTCAGTGGTTGTTTAGGGTTTTTTTCCATTTTTCTCAATGCAGTTTGTTTTAGTTTATTAGCCAGCATCTGGCTTTTTGTCTTGTTTGTGCTATTTAGAGAGAAAGCAATCAGTGTAGTTTCTGTGCTCTTTTTTCAACAAAGCACTATTTCTGATCTCAGCAGCCCTTATTCCTTAGCCATTGATATAACCACTGCTGATTGATCTACTGATGCCCACCTTTATATATATATATTTTTGGAAAACTGGGGTGAATGACTCATGTAGTTAATGCATCACCAACTATAATTGAGAGAAGCTCTGTACAGAACTGCTTATTAGAGCAGCAAGATGACAGATATTGATACAGGAGGATTTAAAAGATCTCATTTCATCAGTCTTGCTGCTGCAGTGCGTAGTTGCATTGAGGAGGGATAGGCTTGAAACACAGTGCCCTAATTCTCCCTGGGTTCAATGTTATGCTTGGACATGGAGGAATGTAAAATGAACACATGCTTGGTCCTGTAAAGTTTGATTCAGCTGTCAAGCAGAAGACAGTCAAGTTACATGGTAGATAACAAATCATCATAGAAATGTGAGTAAAAAGTGCATTACTCACTAGCCTGAGTAGTGAGGGAAACATATCTGAGTCTCCTTTCTCCCATCTCCTGTCCTGGCTGTCAGTGTTTACCTTCACCAGAGATCTGCTGGCTGGTAGCAGTAAAAGGTTGTTAGCAATCCCTGGCTTTTGTCATATCTGCAGAAGCTTGTCTTTGCTCAGGAGAGGCAGGGCTCATTGACAGAGCTTTAAACTAGATGTTTCAGGGAAGGGGACAATGTCAGGGTTGCCCTTGACAAGCTGTGGGATGACATATCAAGGTTAAACAGACAGGGTGCAGGTGAGGGCCCTCAGCCAGTGGACCTGAGATGTGACAGCCACTCTGGAGCGCATTTGATGTCTTATGGAGACAAGCCAGGGGCTCCTGAGGCAACAGAAGCCAAGAAACGCCAGTGAAATATCTCAGTGAAATCAGACGGTATTCCTCCGAGAAGGCAGCATGAGCTGACAGCTCAGCTGAAGTGCCTTTGTACCAGTACACACTGTGTGGGCAACAAATCGGTGGAGGAGGAAGCCACTGTGCTGCTGTGAAGTTATAAGCTTTTTGCCATTACTGAAACTTGGTGGGACAAATCCCATGACTGGATTGCACCTATGGATGGCTACAGGCTGTTCAAGAAAAGTAAGAGTGGAGGGATTGCCCTGTATAGCAAGAGGTGGATTGAGTGTGAAATTCTGTCTCTGAAGAATAGGCGTGAGAAAACCTCATGGCTGCCCAAGCAAGGGGACCCTGCTGACAAAGCCTTCTTGCTCTAGCTGCAGGAGGCATTGTGCTTGCTGGCTCTTGTCCAGCCAGGGGCCTTCAATGCTGGGCAAGTAACACGGCGATCTGTGGGCAGTCCAGGAGACTCCGGTAGTGCATGAAGAATAACTTCTGAAGCCCTGTTTTAGACAGTCCTACCAGAGGGGCTGTGATACTGGACCCCTGGGTTGCCAACACAGGTTAATTTGGGCCGTCCACACTGGAGGCAGCCTGCGCTGCAGTGACCATGCACTGATGGAGTTTGCAGTCCTGAGGTCAGGCAAAGAGTAAAGCCAAAATCATGAATTTTAGGAAAGCAAAATTCCAGGTCATCAAGGATGTAGTCAATAGGACCTTCCAGGAAACTGCTCTGAGGGACAAGGGAGCAAAAGAAGTCTGGTGGATCTTTAAGGATGCTGTCTGTAGAGCACAAGAACTAGCGAAAGGAGGAAAAGTTCTGGCAAGGAAGGCAAAAGACTGACATGGGTTACTCAGGACCTGCTGGTCAAACTAAAGGGCAAGAAAGAAATCCAGTCGCTGAAAGCAAGGATAGGTATCCACGGAATATTATAGGGGCACAGCCCAGTTGTGTAAGAACAGGGTGAGGAAGGCAAAGGCAAAGCTGGAGCTGAACTTCACAACGGTCACAAAGAACAAAATGAAGAGCTTCTACTGGTGTGTCAGCTAGAAAAGGAAGGTCAAAGAAAGCATTTACCCCCTTGATAAGCAAGGCTGGCAAACTGGTAACTAGGATGAGGAGAAGGTTGAGGTGCTCAGAAATTTTTTGCCTTAACCCTCACTGGCAGCCTCTCTTCCCCATACCTCTCGAGTGAATGGACTGTAAAGGTGGCTGAGGGAGCCAAGTCCCTCAGACAGAATCACGTTTGTGACCACCTGAGGAACCTGAGCATACATAAGTTTATGGGACCTGATTAGATGCATCCCAGAGTCATGAGGAAATTGACTATATAGTTGCCAGGCCACTCTCCGTGGTACTCAAGAAGTCATGTCAGTCAGAAAATGAAAAAGAAAGTTCAGCTTTCCTGTATTTGCACAGCCTCTTACACTTCTTAGGGCTGCATCTATCCCCTGAGCAAGTAATTGCTGGAAATTGCA
This sequence comes from Nicator chloris, assembly GCA_013400495.1. Lineage (NCBI taxonomy): Eukaryota > Metazoa > Chordata > Aves > Passeriformes > Pycnonotidae > Nicator > Nicator chloris. Next base: position 34,880 of record WAAE01007848.1, read on the forward strand.
TGCTTGTGTTTCTGTATCATCAGGCTTTTCCTACAGTTTTGTGACTACTCTTAATTTGCCTTCCTGTGATTTTGAAGAGTAGCCCTCTCTTGAAAACTCCTGAATGACTGCCATAAGTTAACTGTCATGGGCATTTGCAGGAGGATTGTGGTATGCTGCAAAATGAAGCTGCACGTTACATTTTTGAGAGGCTACACCACTGTGCATTCATCAAAGTCTCCACAGACTGGAAAATAACCTTCTATTACTCCCACAAACAAGTGTGGAAAGTTGTCTGCTTCATTACTCCAAGGAACCCCCACTTCGCCTTGCTTTGCTCTCACAATTGCTCTCTGTCAGTCCTCGGGGTCTGCATTGTGAGACCTTCCTTTCTGCATCAATGGCACGTCATTGCTGTTGCTGAAGGACAGTTTAGGGTAAAGGCCATTTAGTCAATGCTGCCATTCATCTGGAAGAAATTTAACGTTGGTGTTTTCTGTGCTTGGTACTGCCAAGTGCCACACTCCCTGATCCTGATTAGCAAAGCATTTAAACTTACACATAAAGCTCTCTATCAGTGCTCACATTGATTTCAGTGGAGCCAACTACATACTTAAATTTTCAAAAGAAGCTAAAATTATTCGGTTGGGAGTGAGAGTAATCTGTTTCTGGAGAGTTAAAGAATAGGTAAAATTAATCATTTTAGAAAAAGCAACCAACCCTCACCCCCAGTTAAAAAAGGAGTTCGTGATCTTTGCTCTTGTACTTGTGGTGAATCAGACAAAGTGGGGGCAAGTGCACAACACACAGACAGCAGAGTCAAATTTGCAGTGACATAATCATCCCAACTGGAAATTATAAGAGGTTTTCTTTTAAACCACTATTTTTGTAGAAGAAGCCTTCGTCTACATATAATTAAGTTTTAAAACCTGGCATTTAAAGCCATTTAAGCCTCATAGCTGGTAATTTGAGGTCTTCATGTGAATATATTTTACTATGTCAATGCTAATTTATTCCTGCAAAAAAAAAAAAAAAAAGAAAAAGAAAAAAAAGAAAGATGATTACTATTATAAGAAGGATCTGTTTTCTGTGGGGTTTCTCTTGAAGTACAGACTGAAACACGGCTGAAATATAAACTGAAGTTGCCAGGCATGGATTCTGAATTGTAGGTTTCTTTGTAAGTAAAATGATCCAAATTCAGGCTAGCCTAAAGACGTGGATTCTTCATCTGGATAGGATGTTATCAATTACATCAATTACAACCAAATGTGCAAGAAGCATTTGACTTCTGATGGAGTGTTGGTGATTTCCCTCTATCTTCCTGTGAAAAAACATGCACACCTTGGGCAGGCATATGCCAGCAAATAAATGCTGTCTGTGCTAACTTGTGTGAACTAACTGGATGAATGCATGAAAGTGGATGCTATGGACGCCCGTGTTATGTAGTGACAGATTAAGTATTTGGCACGCACATTAGGTGCCTATTTTTAAATATTTATTCCTGTGTTTATTTGTCTTTCAAATACTGCTGCAGTAAAAAAGTTACTTGTACTTAACCAGTAATTTTGTGTCTTTCCCCAGTAGACTAAAACTAGACAGTAGATATAAAGAGAAGTTACGATAAGAGGCAAAAAAAATTCCATTCCCTAAAAAGGGAAAGAGAATGCAGCTTTTCTGTATTTGCACAGCCCCTTACATTGCCTAGGGCTGCAGCTATCTCCTAGCAGTCATTTATCTTACATCAGTTAAACAAAATGTGCAGTACAAATGGGTTGCTGGGCACTGCATCTGCAGGTGAGAAAGGGATCAGATGCAGGGGAATGCGGTAACCTGCAGTTCCCAAAGAATCAGGTGTTGTCAGAGTGACTGTCTGCTTCTGGCATCTTCCTGTGGGGGTCTGTGGGAGAGGACTTTGGGAACCTCATAAAGCAGATCTATACCTGTGCTTTTCCTTGAGAGAGTGGTGACCCTCCCTGCAGATGATTTTTTTTCCATTGGAGAGAATACTTTTGAAAAGGCAACAAGGGAGCTCCTGGGAAGCAATCCCAGGGTGTCTTGGTAGAGTGGGAGGGTTCAGGCAGGATTTGGGAGGGGATTTTTGTGCCTCAAATGCAAGCAATGTATTTAACATCATTGTGACTGCTGACATTTCTGAGTTATCCAACTATTTACATTTGCATGGAAACTGACAAGCTCTGTGATCAAGTGAGATGAGATTACAGAAGTATATGCTCTGGGAAGTGTGATGTGCTGCTGGGTAAAGGGCTAATTTGACACGGGCCCTGACAGCACTTTTAACTCATACTTGCAGCTTGAGTGATGAGAATTAGTATCGGAAATGGGATTTGTCTACTATATGTTGACACTAGGTTAGAAGGATCATTTTCCCGATAGTCTGTGGGATAATGTTTCAGACGTGGGTTTGCCTTATTGTTTTGTTTTGTGCTGTTTTGGGTTTTTAAAATTTATTTTTATTTTTAAGTTTTCATTTTTTGTATCACTTGTTTCTGGCACTGCATTTCAGGTTTCTGTGACTCCTGTAGTCCGTTTTGCTCTTCTGATCTTGGTTTTGATGTCTCAGGAGAGCCACTAGTACCATCCTTATGCTTCACTGTAATTTATTTATTTATTTGTTTCCTCATTCTTCTACATGTTGTTTCTTTTGTACATTTTTGTCTCCTCATGCACTTTCAGCTTATCATTGCACCCTTTCATGTTTATGCAGAAGGCTGTTTTAGACCTTGGCCCAGAGAGTAATTTTAAAATAATCTTGGACTGCTGGTATGTTTAAATGTTGCTTTACATTTCACAATTTTTTGAATCAGCAAACTTGAACGTATTAATTTTACTACTTAGAAGTGTCTTTCTAGTTTTGTTCTTTGAAACCAGAAGTGCTTTGGGAGTTTTTAGCTGCAATGTCTCATTTTATGTATTTTTTTTTAAACCTACATGAAAATAAAAATTTTTGATCTATAAAACAACTAAATATTCCTGCAAAATATTTCTGTGTCAAAATTGTCTTGTCAATCAAATTGTCTATCTACAGCTATGAGTTCCAAGGGGAACTACTACTTAATAATCTGCTTTACCTTGATAAAATATCTTGTCTCCAAATTTCCAATAATTTAAAAATTGTGTTTAAAAATGATGAGAGACACGAGGTCACATTTGTGTAAGTACAGTAGGATATCAAAAGATTAAGTGACTTACCAGATGAGTGGCAGTCTCAGCCTCCTGACCTAGTCCCAGAACTACCATTCCTTCCTAAATAAGTACTTTTTCCAGAGATACAAAACCAGATCCTCTGACATTTATTATTCTGGTGTGTGTCTTTTCCCAGGACATTACATTTCTGTGGATACGTCTTACGAGGGTGAGAAAGCAGTGCTGTCCAGCCCTGATCTGTACTCTGAGGAATGGAGCTGTGTCAGACTGATCTATCAGATAGCAACAGCTTCAGACACCTCACCTGATCATCCTGCCAGGCTCAACCTGTACCTGAGGCAGGAAGGAGAAAGTTTTGATCGTTTGCTGTGGTCAGCCAAGGAGCCGTCAGACAGCTGGCTCATAGCTAGCTTAGATTTAACAAACAGCACAAAGAAGTATAAGGTAAGCCCAGTTTTAGAAGATGCCACAAGCTTTCTGGTGCATATGTTGGGCTGCACAAACTTCTTTTTTTAATATAAGCAAACTTATTTTGAGGCCTATTCTTGGCTTTCATTTCCAAGGCTGGCAGCACAAGTCAGCTGAGCCCTCTGTCCCTAGCACCTGTGAGCAGAGCTGGCATGAAGCAGTGCTGCAACCAGCAACTGTGTGGAGCAGCCCACGGGGGGATGTGGGAGCTGAGCCCTGCTGTGAGGATGCTTCATCTCCTGGTATCCCTGCGGAGCTGCTGGTGCCACGTGGCAGATACAGGAAATCCCAGGTCCTGGGACTGCAGCTGCACTCACTTATTCCTGCCCTCTGTGCCTTTCTGGAAGGAGTCAAATGCAAACAGAGGAATATTTCTACCCAGAAACCATCATGTTGCATCACTCACAATAACATCTTGCATAACCACAGCTGAGGAATATGGAATTCCATACTCTTAAATGAAATGTGGGAATTTTTTGCCTTGTCTCATTGTCCCTCAGCATGTCTTCTGTGGTTGAAGAAGAGCACTGGCTCCATCTTTAATGCATTCTGCCAAGCTCTTTCAGGAAAAGCACACCTGACTGTAAGGGTGATGGTTTCCCAAGAAACATTTAATTTGTTCTCCTGTTTATCCTGTTTAAATATTCAAGGTACTAATGAAATTCTAAATTTGACAGTTTGGTTTATATTGTGCAGCTTGTACTGGAAGCTGAAATGGGACAAGATAAATCCACCAGTATAGCAATTTTTGAAATCAAAATAACTTCTGGATATTGTATTGGTAAGTACCCTCCACTCAACCCTCATATTCTCTGCTTAGAAAAGAATGCCTTGTTGGCAGTTTTTAAACTGGATGGAAGGTCTGGGTTTAAAAAAAAGACGATGGCTTTTTCCTAGTTGAAAAGTACACCACCATATTCAATACAGATAATTTTTAAGCTAACAGTGCACAAATTAGTAAGTGGGGCTTTTTCACCTATCTCTGTGATATATACATACGTATTATATAAAACAGTATAATTCCAAATCTATTTATTATTCAAGCAGGAACAACTGTTATGTTTTTTAAAAACTGCACTGCTTCAGATACTAGACATAACAGCTGCAAGATTATTTCTGCTCTCTGCCTCCTCATGGCTTCCTTACAGTGTCATCTTGAGGCTGCAGACTAAAAACTGCTGATATATAAATTTACACTTACAGCCATTTCCTCCTGACAATTGCTAAAAACTGCTGATGAAGTTCAAAAATTCCAGTGTCTAGGAGGCTGGGAGATCTTCACATTTCTGGAGAGTTCTGGTGGACTCCAACCAAGTTGTCACAATTCCTTGGCTCTGTGAAGGAGACAAAGGAGTTCCATTACTGTTATGAAATACTTACCCTGCTTTGCTTTTGGCCACCCCTGATTTACAAGTGAAAGTTCTGCTTTGACTATTTACTAAGAGGAGGTAGTACATTTAAATCTGCTTTATTTGGTTCTAAATTACAGCAGTCCTATCCTGGCAAATGATGAAAAGACAGATTGATCCAAAGAGGATGGAAATGAAAATTTTATCAAAAATTTATCAAAAATTTACCAAAAATTTTGGCTATGTTTGCTTCTATTTATTATGAGCTCTTAAATGCTGTGTCCAGTTTTATAAATACAGGTGTTATCTGCTCCGCCATATGTGAAGTGAGGCAGTGCTTAGCAATTTGCTCTTCCTATTTCTGTAATGAAAATGTGTGCACTCAGCTGGTGGTGTCTGCAATTGCAGAGTGTGACTTTGAAGAAAATCATCTTTGTGGCTATGTGAACCGCTGGAATCCTAACGTCAACTGGTTTGTTGGTGGAGGGAACATTCGGAATTCTCAGTCTATCCTGCCCAAAGACCACACACTTAACAGTGCACTGGGTAAGCAACAAATGTAGAGCAGAAATATAGTGGGAAAATCTGAGTCTGTGATTCATGTATGACTCTCACACTGTGAGTTATTATTTTGTGAATTCTTTCCATTGTAGGGTTGGGGTGGGGATGGTAAGAGTGATTTATGGGAAAAAAAATGGATTAGAAAGAGGGTGGGGGATTTTGCAGAAGTTTACACAAAATTGCTTGTAAGCTTTACAATGAAGTTGTTACACTCTTTGCTAGGATTCAGAAGTACTCAGAGGTAAGGGTAAAATTTTTGATGTGAGAACTGGAAAATTCAACTTTCTGTGTATTCTAAATGTATGGGCCACAGTAAGTTTTAGATTCTTGTACTATTGCTCTGTACATCTGGCAGGAGTTTTCTTTCCAATGGCTATTGAGAAAATTGAGTAGGAAAATTAAGGTATTAAAACATGGTTGGAGAATCTTGGGTTAAACTGTACAGATTAGAAGTTTTGTTTCTTTCAGTCAAATGCAGTGCTGTTAGTACAGCCCCTCAGAGGCATAATGCTGGGAAGAATTATTGCAATTTCTGCACTTGCCTTGTATGAAATGCTTGTCCTGGACACCTTGCTGAGGGAAGAGTTTTTTACACAGCTGAGAAGAAGGGGTTTGGGATAACTTCACCTTTGCACAAAGTACCACTGCAGGTGATGGTCAGGACATCCGGCTGCTGCTGCACAGTGTGTGTCTTGGATGGCACAATGCTCAGTGCAAGGAATCACATTTCATGAAAAGCAGAGATGATCCTTTTTCCTTAACTCATGCCGCTGTGCCTTTTTATTTATTTCACAATTGTGTGAGTTGAGTACAGAGTGTCACTCCATCCCTGTGTCACCCCCTGGCACTGAAATGCTGGTAACATTTTGATGGAAGTTTAAACCCATCACAACTTCAACAGCAGTGGATCAGCCTATTAAATAAGTACTGTGACAGGAAATGCTCCCAACTGGGAGGGATGTGTTTTCTTGTAGCCACAGCATTTCTATTTCACACCAAGCCCTCACTGCTGACCATTTACTGAGAAGACCTCGAGAAGTGTAAAGTCACAGAAGAGCCTTCTTTTTGCAAGAACTGGGCTGTGAAGTTGCATCATCCAGGGAGATTGTAGCTAAGCTATGAGATGTGCTAAAACTGCAGAACAAAAGTGAAGCAGGCAAGTATTGCTGAAGACACCAGTCCCTGGCAATAGGCAATATGGAGGAGACTCACAGTCAAGCAAGTCTTCTCCCCTCCTTCCACCAGAGTGAAGTGAGAAGTGACAGCTAAAGGCCTGAGACTGCTGTGTGCTAATTAATGTAGTGGTGCTCACACAAACCAAACAGCACCGTTTGCAGTGCTCATGCTGAAATACCCCACCAGTCTGACACTTCAATCTTCTCCAGGCTTTCTACTTGTGAAGAGCCATTTTTTTGTTCATCAAATACTTTTTGATGCTGTGTTTATGGGAGTGCAGAAGAAAAGAAATTACAATGCACAGCACGTTTGTGAACGTGGATGTGTCCTGTTTAAATTGAGATAGCACTCCCAAAATCAAAGTATTAGAAGCTGTACTGTTAGAAAAACCTGCAGGTCATACTGGCTCATATTCGGGATGGTACTCTCCTTATATGTGATGCACTTTTCTGTTCATTAACATTCCTCAAAAAATCTTCTTTAAGCATTTTACATAAAAACTCCAGTCCATGCATTAGAAATAAGACATTTATAAACCCAATCCTAGATACACTGAGCAGCTATGTAAGGACCAAAAGCTATTTGACAATAATTTGATATATTAAATGAACTGCTCTGTAAAAGATGAGAAAACACATGGCTTATAATCTTGTTCATGTACTTGGATTACTTCAGTAAAAGTTGCACTTGAGACAGACTAAATACTATGCCGAGCTGTTGGGAGGCAGGGAATTTACAAAGGTGTTGCACATTTTTCCATTTATGAATGGCTCCCAAAGTTTAGAGTTCATTATGTTTCAAATATAGATAAACATATTATTTCTAATAATAATAAAGACTTAAGAAAAGAAAGAGCTGAGACTGACTATTTTGATTGTGGTATCTTAGCCAAACAACTTTGGGTTGCACATAGGAGGAAAAGAGAGAAAAAAAAACCTTTCAGAATTACTAAAATTTTTTAGGAAGCAACCATTGTTGGCCAGGTCATAGATATGTATGTCTTGTCCCTGTTAATCTGCTTAAGTATAAGTATCCTTATACCAAGTTTTTTTCTGCTTCTAGGTCACTACATGTATGTGGACTCTGTTTATGTCAAACATTTTCAGGAAGTGGCCCAGCTAATCTCACCAAAGACCATGGCCCCAATATCTGGCTGCTTATCTTTTTATTATCAACTCAAGCAGGAAAGCAGCATTGTTTTTACTGTTTACTTAAGAGACATGAGTGGCTTTTATGAAGAGATCTGGAAAACAGACAGTGCACTGAATGGAGACTGGGCACTGGCAGAAGTCGACTTCAATGCGCCCTATCCCATGGAGGTAAAGCAATCCTTCCTGCACAGTCCAGCTGTGACTTCCAGGTTGCCTCAGACACGAGTGCCAACTCAGGCTAAGCCAGGAACATGGCAGGGACCATCCAGTATCTGAAGGACAGCTGTAAAGATGGTGGTGATCTGTGATTTCCTTCGCCCTTTGTGTAAAGGTCAAGAAGGAATCACTTTTCACACTCATGCTTGATTGTGAAGCCAGGTGGTCTAATGCTTGATCAGAGTACCTTGGGAGGTTGTGGAGTCTGACTGATGGGAGGTTTTTTAGTTGCTGAATAATATCAAGGTTCTCTCAGTTCCCTATTTCTGTGACTTTATGATCCCTTTTTGAGGATGCTGAGTATCGTAAAATAATGCATGAGAAAAATACTGCAGAAGAAAAATTTTAAAAGGTATTAGAGGTCTATTCACCACCTTACTTATATCTTATATAGTTCATGAGAGAAAGTCCAAATTTGAGTCCTAAGAGTACAGTAGTCCTTAAATGTGAAAGACACCTCTTGATGGTTATTATAATGACTTTCAAGAGTATCAGAAAAAAATGGAATATTTTATTCCCTAGTGCTTTCTAAAAAATATCCCAAACTTAGAAGACTGAAATCAACAGTGTATATATATTATATACATACATATATACTTACATGTGTATTTTACACACATATATGCAGGGGTTTTTTAATATATATTTATATACACACATATATACTCTCTCTATACCTATATACTTCTAATACATGGATTAAAAACAAATTCCACTTGCTTTAATTCTGCCTGAGTTATTAGCTAATTCTCCATAAACCTGTAGATTTCCAGAAATTATTAGGGATAAAGCCAATTTTCAAGAGATCTTGAATAGCCTTTTTACACTCTATAAAGTCAGTGATCATCCATTTAAATCATCAGACTTCAAGGGAAAGGAGGGCAGCTCTCATAAGGCTTCATAATACAGAATGGTAAGTGAATGACTGATTCAGTAAATACAAACTAAAAGGGGAAAATCAGTCCTAGCACTATCGATGGAAATTAATTAATGACCACTCAGAGCTTGGCAATACTGTCACTGAGTTTGTGAAAATACCTTCTCATTTCCTGGTGGAATTCAAAAATCCATCCAGAATGTTGGAAACTATCCATATGGGAATAAATAGCAAAACACAGGATGTTGTACCACTGGGTGAATGCCCAGGGAAACCTTGTGTTCAGCAGGGTATGCTACTTCAGCTCTCTCAGTCAAAAAAAGATTTTAAAAGATTAAAATAAGCTTTTTAAATATTGTCCAAGAGGGGCATTAAGATAATTAAAGGCATGGAGAAGTTACATTAATGAAATAATAGTTTTTAAGCCCTTATAAGAAAAGATGGAAGTAGAATATGGTAGAAGTTCTTAAGAGTCATGAAGGACACAGAAAAGATTAACTGTTCCCTGTTTCTCAGAATTTACATTGCTATTCCAAATTCTCAGTTACCATGTAACAGTTTTAAAATAAAATGGACAGAGGGTCTTTTCATATATGACACAACCCTAGAGCTCACTTCCACAACGTACCGTAGATAATGTTATTAAAATCAGTTAAAATGCTGATTAGAAAAATTAATGGGAAAGAAAGAATCCATCAGGAATATAATGTGAGGGAAGAAAAACTGAAAGTCTGTCATTGTTTTTGGTTATTTCTGTAGGTGCTCTCTGCTGGAAAACAGGCACTGGGCTAAACAGGCCTTTAATCTGCTCAAGGAATTTCTATTTTAATCTAACAGTGATTATTTCAGAGATAATTTTATAGAAATAATACTAAATCTTAACACATACATTCTTTGGTTACTTCAAGAGGGTCTTCCTCTTTGTTTCATTTGGCTAAAGGAGATTGCTTAGGATTCTTTCACTAGCTCTCCTAGTTTGCCTCCCATCCTCAGGCAAAACATCACAGGCATTGCTTTCACTGAAAAGAATCTCGCTTTGAAAGCATTTGTCTGTATTTCCTTGCTTTGTCCCTGGGGTTGGCTCTCAAAGTTTTCCTGAATCTCAGAGCTTTGATACCTAAGAGAAATTTTAAGACACTTCCTCAAAGAGTTATAGATGGTCCTCCACTTACTTGAGGAAATTATGTCCCCTGGGAATGACTAAATACATGCATTGTTTGATCTTTGTGGTAAACAAAACACAGCGTTTCTGGTTCTTAAATAAATTCTGTACAGGAAATCTTTCCTGACAGCTAATGCCAAGTCATGGTATGGTAAGTCATGGGTTTCAGTGACTGAGGATGTTTACAGAAAACTGTAAAATTTAATATTTTAATAGCAGTGTAATGAACACAGGGGGTTTTTAGCTTTTAATCCAGACGGATTCTAGATAAAGCTGGAGTTCTGGTCAGTACAGACTGATGATTGTGAATAGTGGTTTTGTATAATACAGTGGCAGAAGCCTTACTGCATCTTCAAAAGTGGTGCTTCTCAAAGCAGAGGAAGACCTGTGTTCTCTTTGGTGTTTCCTTGACCTTGAGTGAGCAACAATCTAGTGCCAAGGTCAGGCTCTGGTTTATACCCCTAATAAGTGATATAATATAATTTGTCCCAACACTTGCAGCACTGTATGAGATGTGATGGAGTCCATTTGGGACATCCAATCAGAATTCTGTATTTCCAAGATGTGCACCAAAATTATTGCTGAGTATATGGCAGATGAATAACAACTAATTTTAATTTCTAGGTAATATTTGAAGTTGCTTTCAATAGTGCCAAGGGAGGGTATGTTGCCCTTGATGACATTTCTTTCTCTCCGGTTTACTGCAGCAATCAGACAGGTATGATGAACTCTTACTGCTATTTACCTCCCTTGTTTTCCCCTTCTGCTTTGCCCCTCAGAACTGTCTGTCAGTATTTGCAATTTTGGTGCTACCTTCTCAACTGACCAGCGCCACTGGGCTCCTCTTCCTTCAGAAGCCATAACAGCAGATAACACCAGTGCCATTCATTTTTTTCAGAAACCAGTCCTTAATGCTTTCTTTCCAAAGACCTTGCCTCACGGTTCTGCAACTGGAGTGCTGGACTGAATGCTGTGTTTGCATGACAGTGGATTTTGAGAAATCACCACTTGCAGGCCTGTTACAGAAAGAGAGGGCAGATTTTCCCAGGTGTGATAGTACCAGGAAGAAAATGCCCTGGGCTTTTCATTAATGCCGGTGTAGGCATTCTTCATGCCACATGCCCTGAGGTGTTAGTCAGAGCCAAAACATGAGCCTTGCCTCCCTGTCTTCACTCTTCCAGGAGGTATTACTCATTTCAGGCAGCGGTCTCTGTCGGGTATTTGTTAGGTTTGCACGACAACAGACACCACCTGAATCCCTGTGATCTCTGATGCAGAGGTACTTGGGACAAAGAACTCCGTGATTTGTGAATGCAGCCTCTTAACCAGCTGCTTGCTGGGGTTTTACTGTGGCACTAAACACCAGTCAAAAGTAGATTAGTTGATTCCCACTGATGCCATCTATTCCTTTGGTCATAAGTTTGAATTTTTTGGCTAATTCTTTGAAGTGATCAACAAAAAAGAGGATTTTTTTCCCCCTTTTTGTCTCAGAGTATCTGCTAGCTCTGCCTCCACTGCTGAAGTATCAGTGCTGAAGGAAATAGATTCCAGATACATTAATCATTAATAATCCACATCTCCTGGCTGAGTGAATCCATTGTTTCATTATCTCCTCAATACCTTTTTGGTATTTGCTTTATTTTGCAACAAAAATCCTAAGTTATGTTTGCGATTTTCAAGGGGTTGGAGCTGCTTAGCTGTTTTTTTTCATTTTAATTTTCAGACAACTTATGTCTATTGAGAA
>WAAE01007849.1:0-27688 GCA_013400495.1 Nicator chloris
TTCACTATTTAATTATTTTATTTATTTTAATTCATGGATTTGCTAAACTGTTTGCAATAACTTTCTATAACTGTCTCAAACTCTGTATTATAAATTGCTTGTACCAGATGACAGACTTAAATCCCTAGTTGCTAAGTCTTTTTATATCTCTAAAATCTTCACGCAGTCTAACTATAAGGAGATCACCTTTTAGAGATGAAAGGATAACTCAAGATCCTTCTCAATCTTTCTTAAATTTTTAAATTAATTTGGAGATACTTTATTTTTTACTCATATATCTTCTGTATGTCAGGCTGAGACTGTTTGTAGATTTTGCAATTAGTGAATGGATTAGCAGCTTTTTTTTTTTTTCTTTTCTTTTCACAGTAGCTTTACATTTGAAGCTGAACTAGCATTAGCAAAAGTATTCAGTAACATTTGCTCATCAGCATCATGAAGTGGATCTGAACCATATCCAGGAGGGTCAGTACTGCCCAAGCAGGGAGGTGCACTGCTGCCCTTGGGCTGTGTTACTCTGCCAAGGTGCACTCCTCTTGCTTAATGCTGATTCATTTGCATCTCTTGGGATCTATCAACAGGTATACACAGTTGAAGAACGTGGAATTGATATCTTTATGTGGTCTTCCAGTAGAAATGAAGAAAGCAAATGGATGTATGGAAGTATAGTTCTCTCCAGCAACAGCCTTTTTACAGTTGCCTTTGAAGCTGAAGTAGGGTGGAGGCAACCCACAGAGTTTGCTCTTGATGATATTCCTTTCACCCCAGAATGCCTTGATGGAGGTATACTATTACACAAATATATCATACATGTTCTCTTCTCAAAGGGCAAGGAAAATTGGGGCATTTTGTATTTCAACGTATAGGACAGTTACAAAATCTGAGATATTTTGTGTTTCTCATGGTTTATAGAAGACAGTTTTGTGTTTTTGCTAAAACTTGAACACATGAATAATTACAACTCAGATTGCTACTGGCATTGAGGGCCTGAACCGTAGTTGAGAGGAATTTACTGCTGCTCCACTAAATTAGTTTCCTCCTGTATGAAAAAGTCAGAGAAGACATTAGTTTGGGATCGAAGAGTTTTATGAATATCAAAGCAGTTCACAATTATTTTCAAAGAAAGTTGTTAGATTTTTATCTTTGCTCTCTTCATAAAACACAAATGTGTACCACATTAGCCTCGCTAATATTTTCTTCAAATATTTACAATCTCACTTGTGCTACACAAATAGTCTGTGTAGAAAACGAATTCTAATATCTTAAAATAGCCTGTTTTTTTCTGTGAGAAAAGCAGTGGTTTACTCTGAAAACAAAATGTAGCATACAATACCACATCATAAGAAAAAGAACAGTATACATGCAAATACAGACTCTAATAGAAATATTAGCAGAACTTGATGACTAAAGGACAGATAGGAATTATTATTGTTAAAAATGCCAATATGAAGATTACAAAATCTGATATTACATTTTATTTTTTATTAAGATTATAAAATTTGATATGCTTTCTTTCTATTAATACAGCTCTTGTTGTTCAGATAGGACAGCCTGTGTATGACATAGTTATCATGCTGTACAATAAACTTTTTCTTTTATTGTTTTTATTGTTTTAAGCATCTCCTGGAGAAATTAAACACATGCTGATTAAAGCTTCAAGTGAAATAATATGTTCATGCAGGTGACATTTGTTCAATCTCAAGCTGAATAAGAGTTTTGTTTATTTTCTCTAAATAGGCTCAGGCTAATAATATTTTGGAATGTAATTCAATGAGCTGCAGACTATGTGCATAAACAGGCATTTGTTCTGCCCATATTATGTTAATCACCTTTTTTGACCTTATCTTAAGAATTACATAGGCAGTTTCATGCACAGTATATCATAAAAGGGAAATTTTCAAATTATATATTTTAAGTACCTGTAATTCTGAAAAAATAATAACTATAAAAATAAATTAATTTTAATAGAGCAACATTTTCTAATTACTTTAATTTTCTCCAGAGATTTTCCAATTGTAGAATACTTCAAAGTAGCTAACTTGCATCACAACCTATTGCTCTTACAAATGTGATATATCAGAAGTTTGGCCTGAAGAAAATTTGTTGGAATTATATTGGTTACTTACAGTGTGTTGAATAAGTCAAAAACTCATGTCTTATCTGCATACATACATTGCAACTTGATACATAATCTCCTCTCCAGAAAAAAAACTATATCTAGATGTTGTTACTTAATATTGGTTTCATACTGTCCGTGGAAGAGTCCTATCCTAATAATCCTTGCTGTCCTGGTAGAGCTTGTGAAGAGGCAAGTGAATTACATAAAATCCATGTAATACAATAAACCACAGCAATTTGGGAAAAAAAGAATCTACCTCCGAATTTTTAATACCGTTCCTGACAAAGAGCTACTTAGGAGGAGGTGCTGTTTTTTACTAACTCTTGTTGCTAGAGAGCTGCTTAAATATTCAGATGGTCAAATTTGAAGATATTACCTTCCAATAGTAGAAAAGCATTGTCCTGTAGATATTTGAGCAAGAACATTTTTCTGTAACAGAATCAGTGGGAAAGTTTACCTAATCCATTTTCAGTTCTGCTCTGATTGTTGCTCATTAAGTTTATTCAAAGACCAATCTCAAAGAAAAGTGTATTACCTGCAGTGCAGGTTTTGTGTAATGTTCTTCCTTTCAGAAGACAGCTATACTACTGCAGATCTTTTTTCCTCTCTCTGTATTATTATTTTTCAGCTTGCCTTTAATTACTTTGAGTTTCCAGAGGCAACGTGTTCTAAATGGAATGAATTGCAATTTAGCTGGTTGGGAGCTCTAAGTAATAAAGCATTGGCAGCAGCTCTAATTCAGTTGTGGTTTTTATGTTTTCAAGTAGTCGCTCTATATCAGCCATGTCAGTTCCTAGACATCCAATACTATTTCTGAACATTTAAGAAAGGTGTTGTCAAGGCAGTGGTAGGTCAAGCTAGGCCTTTCAGCTTGATGAAAGTGAAACTTTCAAGCTAGCTTTCAGCTGATGCTGCTGCAGAGGGAGCTGTCAGTGGCACAGGACCTAGCTCAGAATTATCTGCTAAATATATATATATATTTATATATATTTGTACCACTTTACAAGGTTCATGACTTTCTGCTGATGACGTTGCATGCAGATCTTATTTTACATGCTGGGGACCAAAGAATTTAATTGTTACTAAGTTGTAACAATCTTCTTCAAATTTGTAAATAACAGATTGATTTTAAAAAGCCCACAAAGCTTTATTTCTATTTAATGTCTTAATTTTTCAAAATAAAAGTTAAAAAACATTTTTATTTCTAGTTTCAGAGGGACCAAAATTTCCAAAGTATTGAACCAGATTTTAAAATGTTTAATGTCTTTCTCATAGTATTTTCTAGTTCAGCTGAAATAGGAGGCATTACAGAAATTCTAAAAATTATTGCTTTACCTAATTTAAATCCTAGCATTAACCCACAGATGCCTAATAACCAAACTTTATTCTGCTTATGAAAATCAGAATACTGTATTTTGCCACTCATTCGTTACTAGTGAAACAAACCAGATGGACAAATTCTGTGTAATTTAGTTAAATAGCACTTCTACATATTGGAGCAGTATTCTTGAGAAAAAAATAAATACTTAATACATTTTGTGATGTCTTCCAGTGATCACCCAAGTTTAATATTTGTGCTTGTGGAGATCTACTGGAATAAGGTAAATCTCAGTACAAAGTCAGCACTGAATGATGCTCCAGCTCTTTTCCGCAGTCAAGTTACCTGCTAGGCCCTATTTAGCTGCAACTCTTTGGGAACTTATGTCTCTAAATTGTACTGCTTTAACCAATCGTTTAAGTAATTTTGTTTTATTCAAAAAGAATAGTGTTGACAATTTTAAATTAATATTTGGGATGAATCTTGGGTGTAAAGACAAGTGCAAATATCCTGTGGTTCCTGAGGCTCCAGAGTATTTGAGAAAACAGTATTTGCTTTTCCACCATAATTCATGGTTATCACCAGTTCAGTATTAATATTGCTTACTGAAATAATTAATTTGAATAAAATTAATCTGGATGTGCTTCTGTGTCTATTCTTCTACTTCACCTTTCCTTATCATTCTCTCCTTTTAAATTTCTGGGTTTAGTCTATTGCTGCACAGTTTATTTCCCATAGCTGCTCATCACCACCTGAAGTATTTCCTTTCTTCTGCTTTGTGAACCACATTTAATCAACTTTGATGATTTTATTTTTATATTTTTTCATTCTGAGCTTTTCATCCATTCCCTTCTTTATATAACATTTTTCAAAAAATGTCTCTTTTGCCTATAAACTTAGCACATGAGAAAGGACGGTCACTGTTACAAATTCCCCACCACACCCCCCTGCAGGTTTCCTTTCACCTGAAAGACTTGTTTTCAGTAGAACATATTATTATGTAAGGATACATTGGATATAAAAAGGCAATTGAAATAGTGCAAAACATTCAGCACAGACGGGACATGTAATCTCTAACACTGTGGCATCTGTGGTGGAATTGTGAATATAGAAAGTGCTGTTTCCCAGATGCGAGGAGTTGGGGCTTTTTTCTGATGTTTTCATGTTCTTGACTTCACCACACAGGTTACCAACAAAAGAGTCAGATTTGCCTCAGGCCCTGAAGCACAGTAAAATTTTCAGGGATTGTTGGCAGCTTTCACTTAGGCGAAACATTTGCTTTGAAATGTCATAATTCTTCCAAGTCTCCACATTGCTGTGTAACAAAGAACAAACCTAACTTTCTGCAAAGGTTGTATATAATCCTTACACTGAGCAAGCTTTCACTTGTTGTGAAAAAACAAATAGAAGAAAAAAATCAGTATCTGTGAATTACAAGACAGGTTTTAGCTTTACATTCAAGCCCAAGGATATTTTTCAAAATGTGTACAAAAGCATCCCAGTACCCTTAAACCTAATATCCTCCAAGAATTGATTTTTCAATTTATTTGAACCATCATAAGATGGTTCAAATAAATTGAAATAAAGTAATGAGATATAGCCACATCCATCCCTTTAGATCACCTTTCCTAGTTTTCTAGATGAAATGATATTGCAAAATCTGTATGACAAAGGAAAATATATTCAATCACATTTAAGATAGATATACTCAAAATTTCTGGTCAGCCACAGTAAGAAAAAAGTGCATCTAGAAATATAACCTGTCTCCAACAGTTCTGGATGTCAGGGAAAGAGTATAAGAAAAGGGGATCTGTAAGTACTCTTTTACCCCAATACATTTCACATTTACAGCCATTTATAATTGTCTTCCTGAGCCACATGTAATCTCAGAATAATGATCCTCCAGTTTTTTCTTTCCCTTTGAACTTTTCTGTTCCCCTTATAATATCAGGGAAATTTTTAATATTCAGAAATTAAATTATATGCTGCTGCTTGTATGAATGTAGGCTTATATTCATGAATAGAAAAGCTGTTTAGTTCTTTCTCATTTAGGCCTTGAAATGTATGAAATCTTTATTTAAACCTTGGTGATTCACTCTTTTGTGTAGGATTATCTCAAGACATCTCCATAAAGCAGTTTTAAATCTCGCAATAAATGCATGCTAGAGACCCAATCCTCAAGTTCCTTCAGAGTAAAATAATTTGCATTGATTTCCAAACCACAGCAGAATATATGCAATATCATACCAAAAATATGTGATAGGTGCAGGTTCAAGCATCAAGATAAGAAGGAAGGTGTTCCAAAGGGCCAGAGCTATAGGCCATTCTCTGTGTTCAAGGGGGAAGGAAATGAACATTGCAACTGGCATCTAATTTAAACTCTGTTTATGACTGTTTATAGTTTGAACGTGGCAGAATGAAGATAGAATCTATCACTTTTTCATTGAATAACTTAGTAAAAGAACAGTGACTCTAAAAAGTATTTCCATATAGCTAGATAATGGAAGAAAGCAAATGATAAAATAAAAATCTATGTAGATAATCACCTGAGAATGAGACAAGTTTTTCAAAATCAGTATTAGTCTAAACTACTATAATTTTAGATGATGTGGTATCTCCAAGGTATCTAATTTTTGGAAAAAAAAATGGGAGTAGGATTTCTTTAGAAGTGAATAGTCTTGCTATTTTAGATAAGAAACCACAGAGCAGAGGTATATATGAGTGGAAATACTAATGTCATAACATCTTTTTTTAAAATATCACTTGTTTCTCACAACATATATCCATAGAATCACAGAATATCCTGAGTAGGAAGGGACCCACAAGGATTATCGAGTTCAATTCCTTGCTCTGCAAAGAACCATCCCCAAGAGTCACATCCTGTGCCTGACAGCATTGTCCAAATGCTCCTTGAACTCTGTCAGGCTGTCACCACAGCCCTGGGGAGCCTGTTCCAGTGCTCAACCACATATTGAGGCTTTTTCCTCCCTATTTTATCTCTGCTTCATGAACCACACTCTTTGAATCCCGATTGTTTATAAACCCCCCCTGCTTTTCCTGCCACAGATTTCCATTTCCTTCAAAACAGGGTCTGTGTGTTTATATGTAAAAATAATCTTTAACCACATTATTGAATACTATTTTTCTCAGAGCTCTCTTTTCTTTTTCCAATACAGAGATGAGAGATAATTGAATATTTTTGTTTCTCTGTGCACATTATTCAGATATATCTTTGACTGCAGAATTTCTTATCTTTATGAAGGGTTTTTCTAAAAAGCAGATAGCTACTGTGTCCAAATATTTGAAAAGTATTTGATAACTACCTGCATAACTACTTCTTATTACATAATGTTATCTATCTGACAAATAAAAAGAGGATGGGATAAAAAAGCCTCTGTAATTTTGCATAGTAGTTTGGAAACGCCCAAACCATTTTTGTTTTCAGACCCATAAAAATAAAGAATCTTGAATTGATCAAAAAACCAAATATGAGTTGGCCAAAAGGTTTCTCCTGTGCAGACCCTAAACTGGCAGAATAGAGATAACTGCCTTGAATTAGGCCAATTTAAAGAGGAGGAGACTCTAAAATGAGTTGCATCCCCTTAGTCTTAACCAATCCCTTTCCACTCCTAAGGAATGAATGCTAGTAGATATAAGTGAAGAAATGCTATTTACTAACAAGCAGAACAGCAAAGGCAAAAACAAACAAACAAACAAACAAACAAACACAACAAAAAAACCCAGTAAATAAGCACTAGATACAAAATTGCTAAATCTCAGGAACGCTGCAGGGGCAAAGAAGACCCAAAACACCAGAAATACCCTTCCCAAGATGGTGCCCGCGTATCTTGAAAGGCAGAGGGAAAATGGCTCCAGCTCTCTCCCAGGATGGTGCTCCCCAGGTGGCCCATGGTCTGGGAGGCAAAGGGAGAAATGATGGGGCACAAAGAGAACCCTCCGGGGAAGCTGGCAGCTTACAGAGCTGCCCTAGTGGCAGATGAAGAGCTGCCAGTGGTGTGGGGTCAGCTCTGCCGCCCGCCGCTCCCTCCTGCCGCCCACGGGACTCTGCCGGTGTTGGTGCTGATGTCTGACCCACTGCTGTGCTGGGGGGAAATCCACCCTGTCGGTGCTGACACGGGGTGACCCAGCCCCACGGGACCAGCTCAAGCTTCACTGCCTGTGGAATTTGCAGATTCATTCTAAAGACTACAGTGGCAAGCCCAGACACCCACCCAAAGCAACCCTTTCAAAAGTGCAGCATCCACCTTCAGCAATCTTGGCCAGGCAAAGAACGGAGTCAGTTTGGGTGCCCTGGCCTTCTAAAGGGACCAGCATGTCCCAGCTCCCAATTCTGGTTCTGATGTGCTGGGGTTTAAAGAGACAGTAAGAGACAGATGTGAAATACTGTGACATTCTGGGTAACCCATGACAGAGGCACTACAGGCGAGCAGTTAAAAAAATTAAACAGCTAAGAAGTGAGCTGTTTGCAGATAATGTTATATGCTCTCCAGCACTTTTAGCAGATCCCATTTCACAACAAGAAAAGCATAAACGACATTTTTATCTAATTAAGAGACAACAACCCAAAAAGTAGAATGTGAGCTTTGTGCAAAAAAATAGCTGAGTGGTGCAGAGACAATCTTGTGGAGGGGCGAGCATGTATGCATGTCCGTGTGTCCGTGTGTCCATGTATATGTCCATGTGTGTGAACCTGTCTGTCTGTGTGCGTGCAAGTGTGTCCATGTGTGCCCATGCATGAAGCAACACAGAAAATTCTACAGCGGAACAGGACTCATCTGAAAAACCTTAGACAGAGTCAATGATCCTTCTCTGAAACTCCCAGAGCCCAAGTGCTGGAAGTACTGGAAGGGATAACTGCCTGGGCTGCTGATACTACAGTGTGAGATCATGGGGAAAAACACTGTAGAGGAGACTTAACTTCTGATTTCTTTAAGTTGCAGAGCCAGGGGAACCACTGTTAACTTGTCTGCTCATGCTTGCAGTGAAGCAGAAATCTCTCTCACACTGAGTTTCTTTCTCAGGGAGAGAGAAAGAAGAAACTCAGGGAGTTTTTTTCTTCAAGGGCAGGAGATGAATCATGGGAGAAGTCATAGGGGGAGGCTGCTCACAGAAACAGAGGGGAAGAGGAAAGCAGGATGAGTAGTAATAGAGGACTGGAGATACCAGGGAAATTTGTGAATAGATTCTTTAGTCAATTAACTTTTCCCTGAAACCAATCACTTTATGCTAGATCCGTGGCACTTGGCAGAGATAGGGCATTTATGCATTTTTAAAGACTAAAAATTATGATGCAAGGCATAGTACCTTGGAGACTTTCTTCAGCCTGTTCTTGTACCTTCCAGTGCATAGACCTAGCTGGTGTCAAAAGCCAAAACTTTTTGTGGATTTCACAGGAAAGGAACTGGGAATAATTTTAGGATAAGATAATTACACCATATAAACTACGATAATTATTGGCAATTCCTGAATGCATTTATGTTGTGTATGTTTAAATTAATAATTATACTGTCTTTCTCCAAAACCTTCAGTTTCTCTCTGCCTTCTTATAACTTGTCCAGAATACTGAAATCTTCTGAAGCAAGCTACATGCCTTTTGGGAAATTAAAATTCTTTGGATTTATTAATAGTGTATTAAAATGGTTTCATTAATATTGAACCTCCAAACCCCATCTGTTTATGCCAAAAAGCCTTCAAATCACACAGATTATATTTTTCCTTGCTAAGTTCATTCACAGAAATCAACATATTTCCTTGGAGGAATGGAGAGAAATAATATTTGGAATTAAATTATTTCAAATGGTTTAATGATATTATCTTAAAGAGCAGAAAATTCTCAGACTCTTCCTTATGTAAAACCTACTCATGTCCTCAGTAAGAGTAAGCCTTCAGCTGAGATTTATCTCAGAAATTATATCCACTTCATTTTGTGAAAGACTAAAGCTTCACAGCTTCTCCAGTTTGTCTTTGCTCCTAATAAATAAACAAACCAACAAATCCATCACATTAGCAGGCATAGCTAGCAATTCCCAGACTGTTCTTAGCAGAAATATGGCAAATATTGCCATATTCCTGTCACAGGTAGTCAGTGTGTTCCAGCCAGAAGCAGTAGTTCTCTGAGTGAAGACTAAATCATAGCTTCACTTTACTGGAAGTAAACCTGTCTGTTTTCCATTATGTTTGTATGTTAGCAAACTGTGATCATTTAAAGTAAATTCCATGCAGACATATAAAAAACTGAAGTCACTGGGCCATGTTCTGCTTTTTTTCAGTTCTGGCTTTGTCATGGGGTCTCTGGGATCCTTTCCAGCACCCTGCCCCATACCACTGTCTTCTCATGAAGGGAAGAGATTTGAAGGCGGAATTGGCCAGACCTCAATTTCCCCTTTTATTTTGTCTTTTTTTAAGCTTGGAAATAAACAGCAGGAGCTTTATTGTAACAGATAAAACCTCACGGAAAGATTGTTAAAGTATTTGAATAGTTCTGGTCCAATTAATTTTTGTAACAAGTTTGTTTCCTTGCAGCCACCTTGAATGGGTTGATTTCACGCCCTGATCTGATGTTTACTGAACTGAAACTGAGGACTGACATCTATTTCAAATTAATTAATGGACTGGATTGGGCCCATGATTAATTTATACTCTTGTCTAATGAAATCTATTGGAGGGAGTTATTTTTGACCTCTTTTAGCTGCAGTTAATAGGTCCACTGTTTTTATTACATTTACTAGGCAAATTACTTATGCAAATATATCAGACAGGTTGTTAGTTTTCAAGGGTCTGATGCAAGGCCCATTAAAATCAATGTGAGTTATCCCATTCACTTAAAGGGGCTTTAAAGTGAGCTCTGACACAACTGAGGTAGTGCTGCTTAACAGCATATGCAGTAACTTTATTTTATGCTCTCTGGTGTTGACTCTAATGCCAATGTCCACTAGTCTTCACTAAAATTCACTGTTACAGGTGATATATAAATATAAATGGGGACCTACTCTGCACCAGAGATCTTGGTATTTGAAGAGGAAGGGCAGAAAAGGGGAGGATAGCCTGGAGGTGTTGCTTCTTTCAAATTAAGCATGTTTGTGTGTTACTTGCTGTGATAATGACTGTGTAATACAAACATTTATTTTATATTAGCATTTGGGTAATAGCAGTTCTATGGCTTTCTGTGGCTGAATCCCTGCAATTCATGAGCAATATATTTGCAGTGCCAACCTGTGAAGTTTGCTTTGCAGTCAGGAAACAGGATCATATGCTCCACGGATGACAAAGACAATAATAAAGCAAAGCATAAGTGTGCAGAAAATGTTCATCAAAAACCAGTAAGCCTTTAACAAATCTCTGTCCCACAAATATGTAATTGTGTCCTTGACAATGAGCACTTATATTGTAAAGGCTCTTTTCTCCAAAATCATCAGCTCATGAGCTCTATTTACTGTAAACACGGTTTGATGGTTAGCACATTGCACTAAAAGTGTATTTAAAAGCACCTATTTGATCTGACAACAATGAAATACAGATATATTCAGCTGTAGTTATTGCAGTTCATGGAGCAGTACATACTAAATTTTATTTGCTTTAAACACTGGACTGATTTTTATGGTTTTTTTATATCTACCTCAGATACTTCTCTTAAAAGTGTGAAGGTGCTTGTGAGGTAGCACTTCTGGTCCACAGATTATAACTCAGCCAGCACAGCTGTGTGAGTAAGTTTCAACAGATGTAGGACCAAATTAAAATGTCAGGTTTTAGGATCTAATTAAAATGTCTTTTTTATGATATACAAGTAGATGTTATATGCACATTTTTAAACCCTTTCTTTAATTTTGGTTATTTGCCATGTGCAAGGTAAAAATAAGTGGAAAATAAAACACTGAGTGCAAAGTGAAATAAATAAAGGCATGTACGCAGCTTTCTATTTAAAAAGTCATCATTTCTTTAGCTATAATGAAACATCAACAATTTACTGCTGTTTTTTGTGCGGATCTAAATTCAGAGTCAGTGCTTTGCAGTGCAGAGATTATTTTTGCTGAAATTGTTTTTGTTTAGTTTGCTTTTTATCTGTGTGCAAATAATGAATTCTTGAGAATTTTTAGTTCTGCTTTTCAGTGAGCATGCAGCCTGGATACAAAAAGTTAAAGCTTTTATACTGTCTTCCTTAGAACTCACAATTTTCAGTAGATTTATCTCCAAATCCTTAAACAGTTTCAAACAGATACTGCTTTTGAAAAAATAACCTGTACAATGTCTCCTGCACTTCTGAATGTGGTCTGAAAATGAGAGTCACATGGCACTCAGGAGATGAGTGCTGCCTTGGGAACATCTTTTCTGCATTTGAGAAAAGGTGAGGGAAACATTTTCTTGGCATGTCAGTGTTAGGCAGTTGTTGAATCGAACAATATTAAATGACAGGATGCGTAGGCCACAAACGCTACAATTTGTGCTGAAAAGGCTCCACTTCAGATTCTGCTGTTTAAATAACTTTCATATATTTGCACAAGAGGAAAATATAAGGTTCATAGATATGAGTAAGTTTGAAGTTAGTTTTTATTGCTAAATTGTGTGTGTACTACTGTGTGAGTCAGCACATGGAGGGTGTTTCTGACGTGTCTCTCATTGGTGCCAGCTGGTTTTTCACTGCAAACCACATTGTAGTGTTAACATCTTAGTTTAATTCTTCACAGTGGCAAGAAAACAGAATGAATATTCCCAGTTTTTAGAAGGAAATGTGTCAGTAGCAGATACTGCAATGATGAGCTTAAAATAAATAATTACATAGACAGTAGCTTTGAATACAAGTAATTAGTTTTGCATTAATGTTGCTTGAGATTTATTTTCAGTTGGAATTAGTTCATGATTTTCTACATTTGCATATTCTTAATTAGCTTTTTTTAGTTGATTGCTTTGTACAAATTAATGTTTTTATAAATTTGCAAAATTTTTACCAGGCGCATTAAATTTATAATTAAGAAAAGCATTTATAAACAACTTTATGTAAAGAAAATAGATTGAAATGGGGTATAAAGTTTTGGCAGATCATGGCAGTTATGACGTCTTATAGAATGTCATCCAGAGCACAATTTTTCTGTTGTATCTGAAACCAAACACATGTGAACTAAAGAACTGATTAACATATAACATGGATTAATAAGCAAGAGATATTCCTATGATCTTTGAAATAGATTCTCATGTACTTCACTGTTCTGATCTAAAAGGATTTTACTTATTTCAAGGTATGACTTTCAATTTTTTTTAATGTAGTGCAAATAGAAAACAGACCTCAATAAGACCCCTGATTAACCTTACCCCTAACTCAGCCTGGACACAACTTTGCTGCCCTTGTTGAATATTGCACACTCTAATATAATTGCTATCCAAGTCAGGAAGAACTTCATCCTACAAATTATTTTCTAACAACCAGAGCGAATAATGATAGAAAGTAATAATAATAATAATAATAACAATGAAAAAATAATCATCCCCAATTCAAAAAAAGCATTCAAACATTTCCTGAAATACTGAATTTAGCACAGGATTATTTACATGCATAAGCTCATTGTATGATTGGGCTCATAAGGCTAAACTGATCAGGGTTACAAAAGTCTGAAAATAATTTAGCAGTCAGGCCAAATTCAAAACAAGCAACACATTCAAGAAATATTGAGTTTAAGAGGGGATTTCAGTTTACAGAACAAATTTGGGTAGAAGCATGTGAGTAAACATATCATGAACAGGAAATTAAACTGGGTCAGAAGTGCTCAGAAATGTATTACAAATGCAATCTTTCCTGCAACATAAACGGGCAACCACAGGAAAGTCAAAGATATTGTATCTGTGTGGGGTTAATTTCCATAGTATCAGAATACAGAAAAACTAACACAGGACTATGCAAGGACAAAAGAATGTGCATAAGGAGAACTGACTGCAGCTTAAGCCATTTTCACTGCCTAAATGCCCCCTAGGCACTGTGAGGAAAGGGTCAGATAAAAATAGGTTTTTTTACTCCACTGTGCAAGATTTCACAGCACTAGTTCTATATCAATGGAGAGAGAAATATATTCTCCCAAAGTTTCATCAGTATCTTGGCAGAAGCACAGCCTTATATAGTTTCTATATGACAGACCAAATTAAACATCTTTATGGGCTACTATTATTATGTGGTAAAGTATAGGACCAGAGTAAAAAAAAATGCAAAATCTAGAATACATTTAATTTGTACAAAATCAGTCCACTATGTGATTTAAATGTCTATTATCAACCATCTAAAACCAATTTCCATAAGCCTTTTAAAGTAGCATAAATAATTTTTTTACACATTTGTAAAACAAATATGAAACCACAATTTTTTCAATCCCATGTAAAAGTACACATCTTTGAGGTATTCGTGACATAATTCTGAATACAAAGAGGACAAAAGATCACCAGGTCATTATTTTCACTGAGTCAATATCCATTTTTATTCTTTTATATGTTACATTATATCCAATGAATCCAATACATTTTTCTAATAGAATGATTTAATTTAATAACATTAGGGGCATGAAATAATATCGGGCATGTTCTATTGTATGTACCTTCTCAATTATGATTTTTGATATAAAGTCAACAGTAAAATCAAAGATTTCTAATCTAAGGAAGGTCTGTATTACACGGAACTTTGAGCTTTGTGTCCTTATAGCTGCTTCACAAGCAACAGGATGGTAAAATAATGCTAGTATTCTGTTTACCTGAATGCATTAACAGTTCATTTATTTGTACAAAAAGCTATTGCTATTTATGATGGGGGTATCTTTGAAACTGAGCATGTTTTAACAAAGTCCTCACGCTGTAAAACCCCAGCCTGGTATCGCAGAATACACAAACATACTGACATGACCAGTGGATTAAAAGTCATAAAATCGTGCCAAAATCAATGTACTCCCTTATAGAATGTCATGTCTTAATGCAGCAGTAACATGGGACATCTGAGGTCAGAGAACAATGCTTGCATTTCAAAAGATAAGATGAAACCCACCCATGACTTTTGTGCTTGTCTCCTTTGCCTTAGCCCAAGTCACCAGCAGAACTCCTCCTGTCTTTTACAGAGGGAGTGACATTAATTTTTCGTACCTTGCCTCTAATGATCATATTATATTTTTTACTCAGTTGCTGAAGTTGACCCAGAAAAATTAAATGTAAGGAGCTAAATTCTGGAGATTTTTCTCTTTACCCTGCATGTAAAAAGTAGAGGAATCCATCACATTGCTTCCATGGGAGATGCTGATGCTATAAAGAACACAACATTAGCACAGCCAACTCCTTAGAAATTAGTTTCCGCAAATAGATCTTATGCTTCTGCTGATAAAATTCAGTTGCAATGGTTTTCATAGGAAAAAAGAAAGACTTAAGTTACTGGAACAATTTATTTATATACATGATCATAAAAAGCTTTCTCCAGTGTTTTCTTCCAGTGATGTAAGTAAGCACGGAATATTTAATTAATTAATCTATTTATTTTATTAAATTATTTTTGTCAGCTGTCTGAATTATTTAAAGTTAGAAATTCTAAAAACACATTTTTCTTTACTTGTATCCTGGAAACCTATCTAGTATTTTTTAAATTTAATTCTCTATCACATCAAGCTAAGCTAAAGAGTCAGAGTGATAATAAACTAGATCAATAAAAGTTTTTTGTTACTTTATAAAAATCTTAGTTTAGTTTAACTTAAAATTGTAACTTGACGGGTATTGTAAGACTTTCCAGATACCGGATGAAAGACAAGATTTATTAATATTTTGGTATTAACCCTTCTATGTGTACATGGCAAAAGAAGTAATAGGATCAAAACAAATATTGAACTTGAGCTTTACAAGCAAAATGCTGCAACAACAACTATGGAGTTAATATGAGACAAAATGTTTTTAATACTGTGTTTTACACTTAGGAGCTGTGTTTCCATGCAAGCTGAGTTCTTTTTTTAAAGAGTTTAGTCACCAAAATCACCTGCATCCCCAGCAGTTCCTGTGTCTATCTCAAAGGCAATATGAACGACTACTGAAAGAACAGAGTCGCTAAACATTCCTTTCCTTCTTGTAGGATCAGCTGATGCACACCCTCCAACTTGCAGTGGTGACAAGTTCCCGTGTGCCTACATGCAGCAGTGTTTGCCCCTCGCTGCTCGCTGCAGCAGCCTTGAAGACTGCATGGATGGAAGTGATGGAATTAACTGTCTGCCCTATGGAGATGCCTACCCCCAGGTCTCCGGGCTCCTGCAAGGAAACAGAGTTCCTGTGTCCTTCCCAAGGCTGCATGCCGTCCTCCTGCAGGGCAATGGTGTGCCTGACCGCCACCGCAGCAAAGATGAAGTTGGCTGCCGTAAGTTACTTTCATGGCGGTAGCTACGGCAATGCTAACTTACCTGCTGTCCTAGGGTGACTTTATGATGCTTGTATCCCCAATTGTCTGCTCTGTTTGTGTTGGATATTATGTCCTGTACCTTTAAGGCTAGAGTGAAAAAGAAGCAGCACGGAGTTTTTGTTTGGAGCTCTGCTCTGACTCCTCTGGATTCTTTTCTCTTCGGACTGTGCTGTCTTCAGACAGACAGACAGAGAGAGAGAACTCTCCTTTTTTTTTTCCTTTTTCCTTTTAATTAGTTTTTGGCTAGCTGAAGCAGAGAAGCTCCCTGGACAGGTTTGTTTCCCTTTTTCTTGGGACTGTTTAAATCTGTCCTGGACTGAAAAGANACCAACCGAGGGGGAGGGGCTGTTTGGGCCTGTTTCCCAGAGGAACCCCATTTGGAGGTTTCCTCCCAAATTTGCCCTAAACTAGGACACTTGCCTAAACCATGAATGTTTTAGGAAAGAAAAAGAGCAACATAGTGAAGCTCAGTGTAAAATTCATCATTTCCTTGTAAAAAAAAAAACAACTATATTTGTGTCACATATAATGCATTAATTGCAGAGATGCTTTACATTTGTAAATAATTTTGTTTACGCATTTTAAATTCCTGGCTATCTTTTGGTAAATGTTTAAAAAATTGCAATTGTGTTTCTGTTAATATTTACAAGCATTTCCACATTTTTTCCTTAAATCAGTCAGCTGCATTTACATTGCCTCTGTAACCTCTGATTATGATACGACAGAAAGATAGGCTTCTGCATTTCTGTAATTCCGTAACATTCAAGGCACTCCTGACCTTTCAAGGATTTTGAAATCAAGTCTGTTCATGAAGTAGCAGCAATCTCTGCCCCAAGCAAGTAAAAGGACTCAGAAACAAAACACAAGGTCAATAGGCTTTGAAATGTAACTGCAATGAGATGCCATGGAGAAACACCTGAAACAGATAGAAACAAAAGTGAGCATCTGCCCATTTAAAAATATTTCATTATTAGCAGATGAACTGGAGCCAACTGCATCATTCCAGGAATTTCAAAATAATTAGCTACATAGAAAAAAAAAGAAAAAGAGGATTTTTACATAAATGCTTTTCTTCCTATACCTATCATGCTGTAAATCTTTTTTAACATTTTTCTCATCCTTAACAGAATGAAAAAAATTGGTAAAAAAATCAGTTTCTGGTGGATTAGAAATTCATGTTCTTTAATATTTTCCATTAAAACTGCTAAATATAAATACAGGCTACTGCACATGCCATTTATTTTAGCAAATTAGTCTACCAACTGGCATGGATTTGGCAGACTATCTGTGTAAGTCTTTTGTTTAGAAGTGAGCTCTGTGGTTTTGTTGGCAGAAGACATGATTTTAGAGAGAACTTTGATGTTAAATTCTACATACCCTGAAGACATGTAGAAATTTTGCATTTTCCTTTCTCCAAATAAACCTCTCATGATTAATCTTCATTTGACCTTGTTTCCTTCTTGTTTTCTGTCCTCTGGTAGAGATGTCCATGCTGTGTTCTATTACATGCACACCCCAACACCACACCATAGAAGCTGATGTGGAGCCTCAAAATTTGAAAGGATTTCCATGACTTTCTGTATTACCCAAACAGCTGAGATATTGCTTTATCTTGTTTATTTTATTGCTTTAACTTCTAAACAAAACCCAGGGATTAAGAAGAAATTAAATCCTGGTCTACTCAAAGAACAAACATTCTCCATAGATATTTCACAACTTTGAGGTTCTCAATCTGAAGGAAACTTAGTCAAGTCTGTACTTCATTGTTACTCCAAAATTCAGTTTATAGTATATAAGCATGTAAGCACTGATAGTATAAGATAGAAATACAGAGGTAGCAATTCTTGTTTCTTTCTGAATGAGATACTTCAGAGAAGCAAAACAAAGCAGGGAAGAAGGCAAATCATAAAGAAAGTGATCCGGGCTAGTTTGGAATGGAATCAGTGGAAAGCTGAACACTGTCACAGCTGGTGTTGAGATCCAACTGCATATGCCATGAGAGCACAACATTTAATCTTTAGCTTCCTACTTTTAACGGGTGAAAAGCCATAGAAGTTTGTTAACTGGAAGGTCAGAGAGAAAAAGTAAACATCTCAGAAATTTTATTCTTTTATTGAAATTTATGTATGATCTATAAAATTGATTGTGGTGCTAGTAACTCCACCCTATGTGTACTCTAATAATAGCACAGATTGGAAGTGGGGGTTTATTTTTTTAGACTTTAGATTGATTTTTTTTTCCCTTGGTGCAGACGAAATCTACCTGCTTATTTCAGAAAATTTCAGTTTAAGAATCACTGACACTTTATATTTTGTGTCCCATAGCAATTTTATCCATTTAAGTGCAAAACAAAACACTTAACATTATTTAAGTGTAGAACAAAAATGTTCTGGGTTCTGAATTCAGGAATTCATCAGGGAAAGTTTTCTTTTGATATAAAGACTAGTTGTCAAAATGCATCTTGCAGAGATTCAGGATAAAACCCAAAAGGAGATCAGGACAAAAAACAACAAACAAACAAACAAACAAAAAACAAACAAAAGCCAAACAAAAGCCAAACAAAAGCATTGGTCAAGTCCCTACTAAAAACACAGTTTCTACCACAGAAATGCTTTTCTTCATGATATAGAGATTTATGCAGACAGAATTCCTGTAGACTTCACATAGAAGTTAGGTTGTATAATAATATGCTAATACTGTTTTATACCTACTAATGTAGTGGATTTCATTGCTTTTTGCATTTCACAAAAATATTCTGGAACTGTTTTCCAGTTATGGATGTCCTACTTGGCTGGCTCTCTTTTTCCTGTCAATTTTAGTGAAGGTTATATTACCTCACCTATTTAGTCTTTTATTTGCCTGATTACAATAGTAAGGGTGAAAAATAAACATTAACACCAGTGGGATGTATACATTAGTTTTCCACAGACCAACACATTTTTCTATCTACATCATCTGACTGAAGAGCTAATAGCAATGAATTAAAAGTAATTTCTCAGTTTTCTGTAGTGCACCAAAATGTATCTCTTGTAGTCCTGGTAAGTTTTAAATACCTACAAAATATTAAAATTTCATAATGTCAAACAGGCTGTGATATCATTATCCCTTATACTGGTTTAATTTGCACCTGGAAAATTAAATATAGATGAAAATTGGTTATTTTCATTTTCATATCTTCACTGGTTTTTAGTGCCATGTGATCTTTATATTCTTTACCTCAGCACCAATAACTTGGTGTCATTGTCCTTAACTGCAAAATTTTTGTCCATTAGTCCATTGCTATGTCTGTTCCCTCTGTAACATGTTAAAATAATGGGTTGAAAAAATTGATTTTATCATTTTGAAACTAGTTGTTGAATGAGAGTTGATTATGCTTTGTGATATCTTTTTTATGGGTTTTCTTTGGGATTTTGCAGTATACACCCTCAACATTGTAAATTAATATACAC
Organism: Nicator chloris; assembly: GCA_013400495.1. Taxonomy (NCBI): domain Eukaryota; kingdom Metazoa; phylum Chordata; class Aves; order Passeriformes; family Pycnonotidae; genus Nicator; species Nicator chloris. The sequence continues at coordinate 19,299 of WAAE01007849.1, forward strand.
TCCTTCACAAATATTACATGGGAAAATTTGGTTTCTGTACCATCTGTGCTCTCTATTTGTTTACTTATTTAGCATCTCAGTAGTAAAGTTGTATGTCTTTAGAGATGAAAGCTTGTAGAGGTCACACAGATGCAAATTTATATCCTACAGTATGAATAAAGTTTTTGCTAATTTTTTAACGGTGAGGAAAAAAATAGAGCTGATGATAATGACCAAGTTACTTTTCATTTCAGCCATTAAAGATTGTTCCAATGGTTTTTTGTTATGTGCTTCAACTAATCAATGTATACCACTCTCCCAGCATTGTGATGGAATTGCAGACTGCCTTGATTCCAGCCTGGATGAGTCCGGCTGTTCAGGTGTTTAGTATTGCATAAAAATAACATTTGAAACAAAGTATAGTTATTTACTACTGAATCATTTGGCAGTCCTCAAACTTGACTGAGGTTCCTCTGTTAAAACTTTATCAAATTCTATTAGGCATGAGTTTTCCTGATGAAAGTATGACAAATATGAAAATGAGAAAAAGATGAAGAATGTTATTAACATCTTAACATCTTCATAAGGGGTGTTTCTTACTGTATATACACATTCTTAAAAAAAAAACAAAAAAACAAACAAACCCTTTGTACCATACTTTTAGGACTTCCCTTGATTTTACCCATATAGTTGAGTAAAAGGATTGCTTATTTGTGTGTTTTTTGGTTTTTTTCCAAGTGTATTACAAATCCAGTGCATTTGCGTTAGCACAGTGCATTTGACACAATATTCAGGTTTGATTTGCTTTAGTTAAATGGTGGAGAAAGATGAGTACAGGTCAATAATACACATTCGTTGTGAATTAGATTTTATTAACAAAATCTAACAAATGCATAGATGGTGGTGATATGAGAAATTAAATCTAGATTCAAATATCCAATTCAATAACAGAAAGGTACTTCAGCTCTTCTCCAAGACAGATATAAACTCTTGAGAAGTTCTGTGCTGGCAGTACTCTACCAGCTTTGCTGATGTTGCATTAGCTGAAAATTTAACTCTTTTTATAATTTTATGAGTTATGTGATAAAATTCACAACATATATGCATTGCAACAATAGAATTCATTAGAATATATTAAATATCTATTCACAAACTAAAAGTTTTACAAACACGTATTGGTAGGAGGCATCCACAAGTTTCTTTGGGAGTGAAACTTGACTACACATATAGTGTTCACTATCTCTCAGTAGGATCATAAAATGGTTTGGCTTGGAAGGGACCTTAAAGATCACAAAGTTGCAATGCCCTTGACTTGGGCAGGGACACCTTCATGAGCCCAGGTTGCTCATGTGAGAGAAGGAATCAAACTTCAACATTAAAAAAAAAACCACTTCTATAATTACAAGAGAATTCATACATCGTAAATTTGATTTATAAAAATGATTTCAAATTAAAAGGAATTTATTCAGAAATTAGCTCAATATAGAAGAATATGGAACATAAAGTAGTAGACATTCATAACAGTAATTTACAAATCTTCTACTATTTTTTCAGAAAGCATATCTTTTAAGTAAGTAATTCACTTTTCAAAATTTAATTCTGAAACTGGAGGTGTCCACACTGAATTGCACTGTTATATGCTGCAATAAACAATTTCATTCTGCAGAGATCCAAAACTCTTTAGGTCTAATTTGTATATTACCAGTTATTTTCATACTAAAGAAGGTTGAGAGGATTCTTTTTTGATTTTGAGTTTTTTCTTGCTAAAGAAATGTAAAACTAAGCTTCAGTAAAATTAAATGCGATGATGTGGAAATCGAAGAAGGGACATCAAGAGTTTTTAAGAGAAATCATAAGCACTTAACACCTTTTGTCTTTTAAAGCCTGATTTTCCTTGTTCTTATGAGATTATAAGGGTTAAAATTCAGAATATCTTTAATAAAAGGTTTTGCCACAAAGGAGTGTCTTTTCACCAGCCCCATATAAAAGCTACTAATAATAACATAGACTTAGGTACTAATTAAATATTAGTTCAATTCTTTTGGGTCTTATTTTATATATTTCCATTGTTTGAAAATCAAGTAAGTGGCAAAAATTCCATTTCTGGAGTCAGATGAAAATCTCATTTGAGAAAAAACTTGAAGCCTGTTCAAGTGCAGCATCAGGATTTCAATAATCTCAAGAGCACTCCATTGCTTGTAACATTCATATGACTTCACACTTGTATCACCAAGTCTAAGTGAAAAAACAGAAGTTTTGGAAGTGCTAAGCACTCAAAAGGACAGGTGTGAATATTTTGCCATTTTGAAAATCAGATAATGACAAATGTAATAAAAGAGAGGGGGAAATCACAATTTTTACCTTTATGTTTGCAGCTTGTCCTGAAGAATACTGTGAAAATGGAGGAAAATGCATCATCAACGATGGCATTCCATTATGCCAGTAAGTTTCATTGGCAATTGACTTGTTCTTTGGGTTTGGAAAAAGGTGCTGTTTGCTTCCCAGGGATTGAAATGATATTTGGTAAAGTGCATATTAAAAAGTCACTGTATGTCTACACTATTTTTATTTACACTTAGTGAGTTAAACCACATTTTGAGAAGAATATTATTTCTCACATAAAATTTTCTGTAACTTTCATCTGTCATTACATGAGACAACCTGTTGGCCTGACACCCTAAGTTTCCTGTCTCATGTTTCACATCAACATTTAAAAACCCATTTCTGAGCCTTGTTAGCAGCAGGGTGTTGTATATCTCAAATGAGATTTTACAACAGGCCACATCTTTATCTTCCTGTCAGGTATTTGGAAAAAGAAAGGATTTCTTCCACTTATTCCCCCACAAAAAAGGGGTTAAAATACGTTTGCACTTTTTTCTCAAAATACTCTCTGAAAAATATATTCTGACTTAGAATGTACAAGCCCTCAGAAAGAATCTCAGGCTCTCTAAAGGACTCATTTACACAAGATATCACTTTGTTTCCCATTGGGAAATTAGAGGAGACTTTCTAAGTGCGAAGAAAGTGATGGTATGTGTTATCATGCTTTTGTCTTTCACATGCTTCAGTGGAGCTTGCCAGAGTTTTCCAAATTACTAAAGAAGTAACTGCTTTGTCACAGTAGTTATTTTAGTCAAGAGTAAATGCTAAGTTTTGTCTCCTAGTCCCTAGGAAATGCACATTAATAAGCCTGCTTTGTCTTTCAAGACAGGTTTATCCTTTATTGGCTGAAGAAATGTAATATATAACATACTCAGAAAATATAGGGACATTCAAATAGGGTATTTCAATTTGGGTCTCAGAAAACACAGTTAATTACCTGCAGATTTCCCAAAAAGTATCCACTATAATAGAACAGAGAATGATCTCTTGCCAGAGAATGGCAAGAATCTTGGAATTTCATCAAGGTAGCTGCTTCAAAATTTCTTTGAACACATAAAGAGAGAAAGGGAACAAAAAACATAGGGAAAGATTATGGAAGGAAAAGTCAGCAGAAAATAAAGGGATTTGCAATAGGAGGTTTGTAAATTGTAGCTTAAATCATTGACCAAAAGAAAATTTGCTTGTAGGGACAAAGCTCTTGTGGAGTAATTGAGATTTTAAGTATAAAAGAGAATTATGAGAATTGAACTTCTGTTCAGACTTGCAAGAGAAAGTAACCCAAGCTAGCAAATACTTTTAATCCACAGAAATAAAAGACAGTTGGAATAAAAATAGTAAATTAAACTAGTAAATAAGGTACTTTCCCTCAGCATTCAGTAAGAAACATATTTAATTCTGATGTAATGCAAAGGCAATCAGAGCAAAGGCACAGAAACAAAAATTTCTTAACTGGGGATTTAACATAACTTCAAGAGCTGTACATGTTTGTGTTGTGGAAATTGGTCATCTCTACTCAAGAATGCCAGAACACCAGTGCATGTTGCAATAGGCTTTCTGAAACCTGCCTGCAGGGGAAATGGCTGGAGAACAACAAATGGAGAAGAAAAGGGATAGCCAGATCAACAGTCTCATATCAGTACCATTCAAGGCTTTATAATATTTTTAAGGAATTACTTATAATAACAAGAGAGTCAACCATTACTAAGACAAACTTCTGCATGACTTTTTGAAATTCCATGTCACGACCACAAAAAGACAAAAAAAACCCCAAAAATATACCTAAAAAATTAAAAATGTAGAAGTATATCAGTTTTCAATACCCAGGGGGAAGAAAAAATAAAAAACAAAAACAAAAACAAAAATTTGAAGATACTATAATCTTATTGAGAAGTGTATAATTTAGTAGCTACACTGAAAACTACTTATACATAGAATAAGGATTAAGTGAAAAAAATTCTCCTCAGCTGGATCAGCAATGCTTAAGTTGCTGAAAGCATTCAGCCTCTCTGATAAATATCCTATATTTCTCTTTTGATTTTCAATTCATTCTTTTAAGAGATTCAAAGCAAAATGAGGAAACTACGAGGTGCAGGAAACCACAGCTGGATTTTTATTATTACTAAGTGCAATGAACCTCAGAATGACTTGTACACAAACTCAGGGCTTTATTACATTTAAAATTCAGGAGATTGGTTTGTCTTCAGTAAGGAAAAGCTTAAGATGTGGGAAGTGTATGTGGAAGAGAGGACGTATTTTGAGTAATGAGAGATTTTTATATGGGAGAATGTTAATTAATGTCAGATACTGGATGTTTGCCAAAGTATGGAGGATCCCCTGAAGGGTTACTCTTCCTAATACCAGATGCTCAAGAGTAGGAAACATGGATAGAAAGTTTTAATCAAAACATTTTTTGTTCTATTTTGTTCAAAACAGGAAAGAATAGCAGTAAAATAATAAATACTTTTCAAAAGAGAAAAAAGGGAACAGTTGAGGAAGTATAAACAAGGGTTGCAAAGATTCTTGTGCTGCAGCCACTCCTCCTTCACATTCATGTGGCTGTCTTTTGTCCACAGAAATTTAAAAACCTCTGGGTATATCTATTCATACACGCATAAATCGCTCCAAATTTTTGGATTATATTAAGTCAAGCAATAATTTAGAAGTTTGGGTTCAGATAGTCTTACTTAGACTGAGTAACAATCTTTTTTCAGATTCAGTCTTCCTGGATTTAAGTGAAAGTAAGGAGTACTTGGAATGAAAACATTATTTTCACTCCCTAAGATTACACCTGCATGTCTGCGTATCAGACTTTGTTGTCTAGAATGACAATCAGCTCAAAGTCCTCTCTGTAGGAGTCACCTGGAGGCTGCTGGTTGGATACACCTAATACAATACAGAATGTGTCAGAAAAGCTGTAAGGGAGACTTTTAAAAAAACACATACATCATGAACCATGCTGACAAGAATTTTGAAGTGTGACTAAAATGAGTACTTTGATACAGCTAGGTCTGGGCTGAGGATGTCAGGAAAGATGGGAATGGTGGAAGTCTGTATTTGAGGATCTGTGCTATTGTGTAAATGACATAGAAAAGACATACATACTGTATTCTGTACCAACCACGTCCTGACATTTGGTCTACTCAGTCTGACCCACTAGACACACTGGTGTCACATCGTCATCAAGCTATCTTGCATGTTTGCAATTTTCCCTCTTGTTCAGTCAGTGAGAATTTGTCTCCGAGAATTATACCTTTTGTGCGGTTGCTAGGTGGCCAAGAGATTTCCTAAAAGCAGCAAATTCTGCTAAATTAAGAACTTTTGAACTTTTCTTGCCAGCTTTTGCAGTGTTGACTGACCTGGAAAGCTCCATGCACTTTAATTTTAAACACATACAAACACTGAGGATTTTTCTCAATGTTTGGAAGGGGATTTTCATGTTTGCTATTGCTCTGATCAGCTACTAGGCTACATCTCTAAGTCGGAAGAAGTAACTATGTGCTGTTCCCACACAGAGACTTGTATGTCCTTTTGGGGAAAAGTACACATACCTTTAAGCCAAAATCATTTTGTCTGCATCTGGTGTGAAAGTCGTATTTTCAATGTACGGAAATATTTTTCATTAAAATTATGTATTGGATTGTAAGACATAAATGAACTTTGAAATGTCCTCTGGAGTATATCAAGATGATGTGGCTCATGCAAGAATTACACTGTGGCTCTCAACACCAGAGTTACTGCAGGAATAAATGTCCGTGGTGGGTTGACCCTGGCTGAGTGCCAGATGCCCACCAAAGCCACGCTATCACTCCCTTCCTCAGCTGGACAGGGGAGGAAAAACATAATGAGAAGTTTGTGCATTGAGATAAGGACCAGGAGAGGTCACTGAGCAATTACCATCACAGGCCAACCAGACTTGACTTAGGGAAATTATTTTAATTTATTACCAATAAATGGTAATAGGAATAGGGCAATGAGAAATAAAAACTGGATATTAATCCACCTACCCCCACCCCCCTAATTCCCAGATTCAACTTCTTGATAACTACGTTAACTCTGCAATAGCACAAGAGAACATAGTCTTATGCTGTTCTAGGGGAGCTTTAGGCTGGACATTAGGAAGAAGTTCTTCACAGAAGGAGTGATTAGATATTGGGATGGCCTGCCCAGGGAAGGGAATGTCCCTTCAGATGTTTAAGGAAAGACTGGATGTGGCACTTAGTGCCATGGTCTTGTTGAAATGGTGGTGTTGGGTTGTAGGTCAGACCTGATGATCTCAGAGGTCTTTTCCAACCTAATTGATGTTGTGATTCCTCATTTTCTCTGCCTCCTCCCCTCTGGCAGAACAGGGGGATGAGGAATGAAGGTTGCAGTAAGTTCATCACAGGAGCAGCCACCATCACTTATGTACTCAGCCTTGACCAGTGCCAGGTCCATCTTGCAGCCAGCTGGCATTAGCTCCATCAAATGTGGGGGAAGCTTCTGGCAGATTTTCACAGCAGCCTCATTCAGCAGGTAACAAAACCTTGCTATGCACACCCAGTAAAACATCAGTCATCAAGCCAGGCTTCAGAATTCAGTAAACTGCAGGAGGCTGACTTTTTTTTTGTTAGATTTTAAATGACAGAGGGGAGAAAGGTTTGGGTTTAAACGAACTGTGTATTGAGTTTGTGCAACCAGATTTTGGTAGCTGGGAGGGGAGCTACAGGTGGGGATTCTGTGAAAAGCTGCTGGAAGATTCCCCTATGTCTGACAGAGCCAATTCCAACCAACTCCAAGACATGCCCACCACTGGCCAAGGCTGGGCCAACCTGAGAAGATGGTAGCACCTCTGTGATAACATATTTAGGAGGAATAGAAAAGTTATACACAGATGTAATTGCATGAAGAGAAGAATGACAATATGTGAGGGCAACAATTCTACAGACACTCAGGTCAGTGGAGAAGGAAGGGCAGGAGGTGCTCCAGACACCAGAGGTGAGGTTCCCTTGCAGCCCATGCTGAAGACCATGGTGAGGCAGCTGTGCCCTTGCAGACCAGGGAGATCCATGGGGATGCAAAGATCAATCTGCAGCCCATGGAGGAAACCCAAACCAGAGCAGGTGAAAGCCTGAAAGAAGGCTGTGACCCCAGGGGAAGTCTACACTGTAACAGGCTCCTGGCAGGGACCTGCAACCCATGGAAAGAGGAGCCTATGCTGGAGCAGCTTTTCTGGCAGGACTTGTGACCCCATGGACACCCACTCTGGAGCAGTCTGTTCTCGAGGGATTGCACTTTGTAGAAAAGGACCCATGTTGGACCAGTTCCTGAAGAGCTGTAGCCTATGGAAACCCAGGCTGGACAAGGCTATGGAGAGTTGTTTCCAATGGGAGTGACCCTCAGTGGAGCAGGGGAAGGGCATCTCTCCCTGAGCAATGTCAGAAACAACCTGTGATTTACTGATAATATGGTCATTCCTCATCTCTCTGCACCACTAGGAGAGGAGAAAGAGCCCGGTGAGGAGGGTAAAGTTTGGGAAAGATATTTTTAAGATTTGTTTTATTGTCCCGTGGTCCTGCTCTGATTTTGATTGATAATAAATTCAACTAATTTCCCCAAGTCTGTTTTGCCCTTGACAGTAACTGGTGAGTGATCTCTCCCTGCCCTTATCTCGACTTGTGAACCTTTTTGTTATATTTTCTCTCCCCTGTCCTGTTGTGGAGGGGAGTGATAGAATGTGCACCTGGAATACAGTCAGAGTCAACCCACCACAATTTTTTTCCCTGAGGATGAGAAAACTAACTCACCAGGATGCTTGATATTTTATTTGCAGCGTGCATGTTTTTGTATTAGCAGACATAGATAACAAATTATCATATGTCTTCCTAACTATGCTGAACTAAACTGTGCCTTATCTCACACTCTGGGCAGCCACATGAAAGCCAAAACCATGATCATTCTCTCTGCAGTCAGAGAGAAAGAATTGTCATCAAGCCCAAGGTGTCTTCTCCATTTTAACTCTTGTCCTGTACATACTTAGGGTACCTTGGCAA